>WNWU01000012.1:2099824-2289614 GCA_012654045.1 Ptyas mucosa | reverse complement strand
ATTTTATTTTATTTTATTTATTTTATTATTTTATTTTATTTTATTTTATTTTATTTTATTTATTTTATTTTATTTTATTTTTATACTACTCTACTCCCGAAGGACTCAGGGCGGTGAACAGCAAATGATAAAATACATATAATACAAATATTTAAAGACTGTTTAAAGTACAATTAAATAATTTGGCCCTAAAAACAAAATTAAAAACCTCAAATTTATAAGACAGATTTAAAATTTAATTTAAAAGCAGTTTTAAAAAGAGGTTAGCCCAGGCCAGGCTGTTGGAATAGAAATGTTTTGAGGGCACGGCGGAAAGTGCGAAGATCCGGGATTGTCCGTATCTCTGATGGGAGCTTGTTCCATATGGCGGGTGCCCCCACAGAGAAGGCTCTCCCCCTGGGGGCCGCCAGTCGACACTGTTTGACCAACGGCACCCTGAGAAGCCCCTCTCTGTGGGAGCGTACTGGTCAGTGAGAGGCTACTGGTGGCAGAAGGCAGTCTCGTAAATACCCCGGTCCTAAGCCATGGAGAGCTCTAAAGGTGGTAACTAAAACCTTGAAGCGCACCCGGAAGAACACAGGGAGCCAGTGCAGCTCGCGCAGGAGGGGTGTCACATGGGAGCACCACATTGCTTCCATAACGACCTGCGCGGCCGCATTCTGGACCAACTGGAGCCTCCGGGTGCTCTTCGAGGGGAGCCCCATGTAGAGAGCATTGCAGTAGTCCAGGCGGGAAGTGACGAGGGCATGAGTGACTGTATTTAACGAGTCCCAATTCAGAAAGGGGCGCAACTGGCATATCAGGCGAACCTGATAAAAAGCCATATCACCTTTATGGGTGATAAAGCATAACAAATGTTACACACCTTGCAGTTGCCCTTGCATGATGTCAGTTTAAGGAGGAAACACTATTTTAACAAAGACCTAAAGAATTTTAGTCCTAGTTTAAGGAGCCATGGTAGCACAGTGGTTAGAATGCAGTATTGCAGACTGACTCTGCCCACTGCCAGGAGTTTGATCTTGACCGGCTCAAGGTTGACTCAGCCTTCCATCCTTCTGAGGTTGATAAAATGAGCACTCAGATTGTTGGGGGAAATATGCTGACTCTGTAAACCACTTAGAGCAGGGGTGTCAAACTCACGTCGTCACACTGTCGTCAGATAACATATCACAACTTTCCCCCCTTTGCTAAAATGGGGTTGGGCATGGCCAGAGTGTGACACATTGACATCCCTGACTTAGATAGTGTTGTGAAGCACTATAAATCAAAGTGCTAATGCTATTGCTACTCATTGGCTGGAGTTAAAATGAAGGCAGAAAAAGGATATTGCCAAGGCATATTTGTGCATGGTTAGATGTATGTCCTTAGATATTAACATTCTGACAGACATTAATTATTAAAAGAAGCACCAACAGCTAGTGAAGGAACAGATTTATCTTGTAGGTTATTCACAAGAATGCTATGTGAGGGGGGACACCTGGTTCATAGACAACATGTAATACAGGTAATCTTTGACTTACGATCACAATTGAGCCTGAAATTTCTATTGTTAAGTGATTCATTTGTTAAGTGAGTTTTGCCCCATTTTACAACCTTTCTTGCCACAGTTGTTAAGTGAATCACTGCAATTGATAAATTAATAAATTGGTTATTAAGTGAATGTGGCTTCCCCATTGACTTTACTTGTCAAAAGTTTGTAAAAGGTGATCACATGATCTTGGGACACAGCAATGGTCATAAGTATGATCCAGTTGCCAAGCATCTGAATTTTGATCACATGATCATGGGGATGCTGCAAAAGTCATAACTGGGAAAAAATGGTCATACAGTAAGTCACATTTTTCAGTGCTGTTGTAACTTTGAACAGTCACTAAGTGAACTGTTGTAAGTCAAGAACTACATGCATAAGAAAGTACATAAATAATCAGTGATGACTGAAAAGTTGAAAGTGAAAGAAACCTCATAAAAATGTTCATGAAATTACCAGGAACTAAGTTTAATTTCCCTTTGAGCTATGCCGTGCAGGGCCACCCAAGACAGACAGGTCATAGCAGAGAGCTCTGACAAAACGTGATTCACTGGAGAAGGAAATGGCAACCCACTCCAGGATCTTTGCCATGAAAACCCCATGGACAGTACCAAAAGGCAAAAAGATATGACACTGGAAGATGAGCCCCTCAGGTCAGAAGGTGTCCAATATGCTACTGGGGAAGAGCAGAGGGCTAGTACTAGTAGCGCCAGAAAGAGTGAAGTGACTGGGCCAAAACCGAAAGGACGCTCAGCTGTGGATTTCCTTTCTGGTAGTGAAAGGAAAGTCCGATGCTGTAAAAAATTTTTCTCCATAGGAACTGGGAATGTAAGATCCATGAATCAAAGCAAGCTGGACGTGATCAAACAAGAGATGAAAAGACTGAACATCGACATCTTAGCAATCAGTGAACTAAAATGGACAGGATTGAGTGAATTTAATTCAGATGACCATCAGGTATACTACTGCGGGCAAGAATCCATCAGAAGAAATGGAGTAGCTTTCATAGTCAATAAAAGAGTAGAAAAAGCAGTAATGGGATACAATCTCCAAAATGACAGAATGATCTCAGTTCAAATCCAAGGCAAACCATTCAACATCACGGTAGTCCAAGTCTGTGTCCCAACCACTGGTGCTGAAGAGGATGAACTTGACCGATTCTATGAAGCCTTACAACACCTTCTAGCATTAACACCATAAAATGATGTCCTTATCATCATGGGGGATTGGAATACTAAAGTAGGAAGCCAAAAGATAACCAGAATAACAGGCAAGTTTGGCCTTGGAGTACAAAATGAAGCAGGGCACAGGCTGGTAGAATTTTGTCAAGAGAATATGATGGTCATAGCAAACACTCTTTTCCAACAACCCAAGAGACTATTCTACACATGGACATCACAAGACAGTCAACACAGAAATCAGATTGACTATGTGCTCTGCAGCCAAAGATGGAACAGCTCTATACCACCAGTAAAAACAAGACCAGGAACTAACTGTGGCTCAGATCATGAGCTTCTCGTCGCAAAATTTAGGCAGTAGGGAAAAGCATTAGGCCACTCAGGTATGAACTAAATCATATTCCTGATGAATATACAATAAAAGTGACAAATACATTTAAGGAATTAGATCTGATAGACAGAGTGCCTGAAGAACTATGGATGGAGGTTCACAACATTGTGGGAGAGATAGCAACTAAAACAGTCTCGAAGAAAAAGAAATGCAAGAAAGCAAAATGGCTGTCAGAGGAACTTTGCAAATAGCTGAGGAAAGAAGGGAAGAGTAAGGCAAGGGAGAAAAAGATACATCCAGTTAAATGCAGAATTCCAGAGAATAGCTAGAAGAGATAAGAATACCTTCTTAAATGAACAGTGCAAAGAAATAGAAGAAAACAATAGAATAGGGAGGACCAGAGATCTCTTCAAGAAAATTGGAGATATGAAGGCAATGTTTCATGCAAAGATGGACATGATAAAGGACCAAAATGGCAGGGACCTAACAGAGGCAGAAGACAGTAAGAAGAGGTGGCACAATTACACAGAAGAACTATACAAGAACGACCTTAACCACAATGGGGTTGTCACTGACCTCGAGCCAGACATCCTGGAATGTGAAGTCAAATGGGCCAGGGGTGAAATCTACTTACCTTCCCTATTGGTTGAAAGAGCATGCACCATGCGTGCATGCTCCCTCTGCTCATATATGCATGCGTATCACATGCAATTTTGGACCCTCTGCGCATGCGCAAAGCCTTCTGCGCATGCGCAGAGGGTAAAAAACAGGTTACTTCTGGTTAAAACTAGGAAGTAACAATATCTGGGCAGGTGGGTGGAGCCTTGCGCTGCTGCTGCTACCGGTTCGCGAAACCACCTGCTGCTGCCATTACCGGTTCACCTGAACCAGTGTGAACCGGTACCATTTCACCCCTGAAATGGGCCTTAAGATGTCTGAGCAGCAACAAAGCTAGTGGAGGTGACAGTACTCCAGCTGAGCTGTTCAAAATCTTAAAAGACGATGCAGTAAAAGTGCTACACTCAATTTGCCAGCAAATTTGGAAAACTCAACAGTGGCCACAGGATTGGAAAAGTCAGTTTACATTCCAATTCCAAAGAAGGGCAATGCCAAAGAATGTTCAAATTACAGCACCATTGCACTCATTTCATAAGCTAACAAAGTTATGCTTAAAATCCTACAAGCTAGGCTCCAGCAGTATGTTTACCGAAAACTATCAGAAGTACAGGCAGGATTTCGAAGAGGCAGAGGAACTAGAGATCAAATTGCCAACATATGCTGGATCATGGAGAAAGCTAGGGAGTTCCAGAAAAACCTCTACTTCTGCTTCACTGACCAAACTAAAGCCTTTGACTATGTGGATCACAACAAATTGTGGCAAGTTCTTAAAGAGATGGGAGAACCAGATCATCAACCAGAAGCAACAGTGAGAACTGGACACGGAACCACTGATAGTTTCAAAATTGAGAGAGGAGTACGGCAAGGCTATACTGTCGCCCTGCCTATTTAACTTATATGCAGAGCACATCATGAGAAAAGCGGGGCTAGATGAATCACGAGTTGGAATTAAGACTGCTGGGAGAAATGTCAACAACCTCAGATATGCAGATGATATCACTCTAATGGCAGAAAGTAAAGAAGAACCAAAGAGCCTCTTGATTCAGGTGAAGGAGGAGAGTGCAAAAGTTGGCTTGAAACTCAACATTAAGAAAACTAAGATCATGGCATCCTCTCAATTTCTGGCAAATAAATGGGGAAGAAATGGAGGTAGTGACAGATTTTATTTTCCTGGGCTCCAAGATCACCACAGATGGGGACCACAGCCAAGAAATTAAAAGATGCTTGCTCCTGGGGAGAAAAGCTATAACAAATTTAGGCAGCATGCTAAAAAGCAGAGACATCACTCTGCCAACAAAAGTGTGTATAGTCAAGGCTATGGTTTTCCCAGTTGCAATGTATGGCTGTGAAGGTTGGACCATAAGGAAGGCTGAGTTCCAAAGAATTGAGGCCTTTGAACTATGGTGCTGGAGAAGACTCCTGCGAGTCCCTTGGACTGCAAAGTGATCAAACCAGTCAGTCTTAGAGGAGATCAACCCTGACTGTTTTTTAGAAGGCCAGATCCTAAAGATGAAACTCAAATACTTTGGCCACCTAATGAGAAGGACAGACTCACTAGAAAAGAGCCCAATGCTGGGAACAATTGAGAGCAAAAGAAGAAGGGGTCGACAGAGAATGAGGTGGCTGGAGTGGGCCAATCATCTCTAAGCCTTACTCCTAAGTCGCCCCTTTTGTCTTAACTGTTCTTGCCTTCTTGCATGTGTGCACTGGGAACAGGCTCTCCCTGTTCCTCTGTCTCGCTGATGTCAGACTCTGGAGGCTCTGGAGTCAGCACATAACTCCCAGATGTCCCTGGCCCCATCTCTGCCTCCGATGCAGAGTCCTCGTCTGAGCCTTCCCCAGACTCCAGGACTGGCCCATGTTCCTCTTCAGCCTCCTCACTGTCCGACTCTGCTGCCAGCTCCGCAGGCTGCTGGCAGACCACAACACTGAAGCAGTTGGCATGAGCGTAAATGGACTCAGGGGATGGTAGAGGACAGGAAGGCCTGGAGGAACGTTGTCCATGGGGTTGCGATGGGTCGGACACGACTAACAACAACAACATTTTATTTTAAAGAGCCTTTACTTCTAACCAATTTAATTTTCATTGAATATACAAAATATTTTTTAAATGCAGAGTTTCTGTTAACAGAATACTGTAAAACATAATGTTGTCAATAGTTTATCATTACTCTAACACTGTGATGGTGAACCTATGGCACGTGTGCCACAGGTGGCACGCGGAGCCATATTGGTGGGCACGCGAGCTCAGCTCCGGCATGCATGCGTGCACCAGCCACCTGATTTTTGGGCCTTCTGGGCCCACCAGAAGTCAGGAAACACACTGTTTGCGGCCTCCGGAGGGCCTCTAGGGGGGTGGGGAAGGCTGTTTTTGCCCTCCCCAGGCTCCTAGAAAGGCTTTGGAACCTGGGGAGAGCAAAAAACGGGCCTACTGGGCCCGCCGTGCCATTGCGTGCCAAAAGCAGGGGGAGCACAGAGGGGCAGGGCGCATAGAATTATGGATGTGGGCACGTGTGCGTGTGACCCCACCACGCTCCCCCCGCTTTTGGCACGCAATGGCAAAAAGGTTAGCCATCACTGCTCTAACATATATTGTTCTTAAGATTCTAAGATTCCAACCAGTAGTGGGTTTCAATTTTGGCCACTCCTGGTTCATGCTTCTGCACAAGCATAGATACGTCTGGGCAGGTGGGCGGAGCCTCCCGCCACCGCTGGTACCGGTTTGCCTGATTTGGGGCGAACCGATAGCAACCCATCCCTGATTCCAACTGATGGGTCAACTATTCATTGGTTCTACTTTACAAGACTATCACAGTGTTGGTTTACTTAAAGCTATGTCATTGTCTCTTTCATACAACTTTGTATTTCTATGAGTTGTTACTCTGGTGTTTTTTAATATTGCTCCAAACAATCATTTTTGCTTTTCTTGGTTTTATATTAAATAAATTTAAAATTATGTTCAATTTTCTCTTTATAGTAGTGAGAATCACTTTGTATCGTTTTACATTGCAGTACTGGTCTTAATGTGTTGCTTTGGTTGTTAAGCCATTTTTTCCCATTTAATATTATTTATCAGCTAAATCGTTTCAGTTTTTTAAATTACTCCTATCATGTTGGGATCATCCTGCTTTTCCAAGTGGCTTCTTCTCGAAGTATTTTGTGGCAAATTGGAAGACTTTTTTTTGGCAGTAATGAATTCCATTATATACTTTTCATATATTTTTATTGAACATCTGCTTTTCTATGTATACTATAACTATCAGTATCAAAACAGATTAATTATTATGATGACAATGTTGGAAATGTCAAAGTTACCTACCACTCTTTGACCGTGGTATCATCTTCTCCCAACCAGGTGCATTTTAATCCACCTTATTATTAACATCTCCTCATAGCACAAATCTCTTGAAATTCATAGCTCACAGCTCTTCAAAAATACATTAGAAGGGATAGCAACATGCTAGGTAGCATTTGCTTTCAATTCTAAATCCAGAGGAGGTCTTCCTAAATATCTTATAGCTCAATAATATTGACTGAAGATATGATGGTTTTAGCATTCAAAGTTCCTCATTCCTGCTGCTCATAGTCAAAAAAACATCCATTGTCAAACTTAAAATTTAAATATCACGAATTCAATAACATGATTACAAGTTCCTCAGAGAAGGGAGCTAAAAGAGACAGCTGTTAGGAAGAAAGAGCAGCACATTATGAAAGAGATCCTTGTGTGCTGGCTGTCAGAGGCCTTAAGATGCTGGCTGAACTGAATTACCCTCAGTGTGATATCAGGATAAAAGTGAGAGAATTCTTCTGGTCAGCAGGACACACATTATAAGATCACTTTTCTCACTTTCGCAAACTATCCTGAATACCTCCTGCTCCATCAGCTAGCCACCAAGACCTTTGCTTGCAAGCACTGAGAAGCAGGTTTTGTAAAAGCAGGTTTACATCGGCCATTTCTATATTATTGAGATTATGTACTATTTACAATCCACCCCAGTGATATTCACGTGTGGTAAAAAAAAGATAAACAGCTCAAAATGTAAAATGAGCCTGGAGTTCCATCAGTGTTGTTGGGTTTTTTTGTCTAGTAATTAGCCCAACTTATGGTAATATATTATGTCAAAAGTTAAAATATAGATAGATTGATTAAGGCTTTATCTGAGGCCTTCTATCCTAATATCAGATATCTCTTTGCAGTCTATATTGGAAAATATTAATTCAAATACAAGGATCTATGTAACAATGTATTTATATTGTATTTATTTAAAAGATGGAAAAAGAAGGTAACACAAGATTTCCAATGAAGAAATTACTTTCAAATAAGATATTGCCAGTTCTTTGAGTTAGGCAATGTCAAGTAACAGATGCAATAAAGATTCCAGGAGTGTTCTTCATTGTTGTAAGACAGACTAACAGAATCTTGGAAACTGATCAGTTTTTCTCTATTTCATTTTATGCTAAAAAAAAAAATCAGGGGAAAAGGATATTTTGAGTTTCTTTCTCAAAAGTCCTCTTTCTCAGGACTGAACAATCTTTTCTAAAACTCCTCCCTTACTAGCTAATTCCTTCTCCCACTCCCCTCCCCTTTCCTGTTCAGGTTTATAGATATTCAGAGATACCCTTAGTTAGGGAATTTGGGGTAGAAAATCTCTTGCCCATTTCCTCCCAATTTTTCTATGTAGAAGTCTGGAAGCCTGCCTCTTTTGTGGAGGACAGGCAGTCCACATCTTTCTCTCTTTTGATTTGTCATTCCTATCAATGCCACAAGTAATTCTCACACCTACTGTATCAAGTTGGGTGTTATTGTTGCTATAAAAGCACCTGAAAGTAATTTAAGTATTAATAATGTAAGTACTGGTATTTCTATAAACAGGATTACTTTTCTCAGATACTTCCCTTGGGTTCGTATTCAACAATTTAGCACTGTATTTGATTTGGAAAATATCTCATGTACCTTGCAAACTACCATTTCAGTGTAAGGAATTAAATATTAATTAAAAATGAGTTGATTTCAGTGTAGTATCTTTGTAGTTGTTGTCTACAGCATTATTGTAGTTATTGTCTACAGCATTATTGTCTACATATGCTCCAGAAAAAATTTGGTATATTCCTCAGTATATCACAGCATATTGCCAAATACTAAATTTTAATGTTATCAAATGGAAAAATAAACTTAGTTGTGCTAACTAATTTGATCTGTTTTAACTGTGAATTAAATTGAAATTTTTTTTAATTTGCCCCAGCTTTTTGAATAAAATAGCACAGAAATATTTCAAGAAATATCAAGTATAAACCTCAGTCCAGAAAAAAATTGGCAGTGAATCTCCAATTTGTCTTGAGAGACAGAGAATGTTTCTAGCGACACAGTTTCTTTACATAGATCAAGGACTGAAGAATGAATTATTCTGCTAATGGGAAGGCTATATAAGGGAAAAGAAAAACAACTATGTGTTAAATGGAGGATCTAGGACAATGCCAAAACGGGAGCATGAATGCCGGGAACCGGAAGAGCAGCTGCCCTGCGTGAGCATCCGCACCAGGAAGCTGCTCTTCTGGTTTCTGGTGCTCTTGCGTGCGTGAAGACCAGTTGGCCAGCGCACTGGAACCCGGACGAGCAATGGGCGGTGGCTTGCATGCCCAGAAAGGTAGCTCTGGGTGCCACTTCTAGCACGCATGCCATAGGTTCGCCATCACAGATCTAGGAGAAAGATAGGCAACAGGGAATTATCAAGATGCTCTGGACTTCAGTTTTGATAATCGTTTGCCACTGGCCATAGTGGATGTAGTTGATGAGGGTAACAGATGTAGAACATGGCAGATCATTGATTTTACATATTTTACATAAAAGAAGTTTTTATAGAGATTCTAAAAAGGGTCTTTGTAAGAGTAACAAATTAACACTTTTCAAATGCTTGCCTGAGATATATATGTGATAGTTGATGTCATTCCAATGATATATAGACAGAGTTACCACTGTTTGCATTAACTGTTTAATTTCTCATTATTTTATCACTGACATAACATAGCTTGAATTTCTGAACTGTACAACATTTATTTTGGAAAGATATTTTGCTGTTAAAAACATATAGAGAGAGTATGATTCCATAAATATTAGTTATAATTTATAAAATTCTTGTCCTGCTCTTTTCATTAAAGATAACAAGAACTGTGTAGGTGTTGTATTAGGTAAGAAAAGAAAGATAAAAAAGAGAATTATTATATTTTGAAAAGCTGGCTTCAGTAGCTAGAATTTTTAGACATGTATGAGATCATTTTACCTTTTGCTTGCCATCACCAATAAAAACAATTATTTTAGAATGATTTACATCTTAAAATTATTTCCTAAAGAAATATTTACAAAATTGTTACTACTGTATATCATAATATCCACAATGTCAATATTTCCAACTAAACACAATCTTTATAAAATCTATGAGTACAATCCAAAATATTGGTCATATATTTTACATCTACAGAATTATATTTACTAAAACTGTCAGGCATGAAGGACCAGGTCAACATGTGAAGGTTCAATTAAACTGATTTGTTGCTAAAGGTCTATGCATAGGAATCTTCTCAACTAATGATTAGCACGTGCTTAGAGTTAGGTAGGGTCAGCAACATTCAAGAGGGTTAAACTTAGTTTTCTTTTGGATACATAGGGTTTCAAGGCTAATCCCCCTCTTCACTCCATCCCTAGGCTCTGACATCTCTTCTCCTACTGAAAAAACCAATTTCTTCTTGATTTTAAAGATATAAAGATTTTCTCAAAATCACTTATATTAAATCAACAGCCATAATCTAATTATATTTTGAAACATCTCTTACTTAATTCAGTAATTTTTACTTCTGTATAAGTACAATGAAGTCAGGTACAATGCAATTGGCTGAGTACATGAAGTGGAAAAAACATTCAAGAAGGCGGCAATGGCAGACTACACTTCCAATGCTACCAAGAAAACTGCATGGATGTAGTCATGAAGAATTGAGATCAGCTCAAGGGATTTTTTAAAAAAATTTATAAACATCTAGAGCAGCAGTTCCCAAACTTTTTGGCACCAGGAACTAGTTTTGTAGAAGCCAATTTTTCCATGGACCGGATGGAAAGAGAAGGAGCATGCAACCTAGATCCCTCACAATTTACAGTAGGATTCACACGCCTATGAGAATCTAATATCTGATGATTTGACGTGTAGCTGAGGCAATGATGGGGAACAGCTGCAAATACAAATGAAGCTTTGCTCGCTTGCTCACCATTCTCTTCCAGCTGAGGGGCTCAGTTCCTAATAGGACACGAACCAGTCCATGGCCAAGGGGTTGGGGACCCCTGATCTAGAGATTTACAAACTAAAAATCAATGGCTACAAAAATAGTACTTTGATTGGCAGATGGAAAGAAATATCAACACTGTTTATTAGAAAATATTAACTATCCATAAGTTGAAGCTGAATCCATTGTATAGATCAAGTATGCAAAAGGCATAAAGGAGCAGTAAAGATCAGCATATGACTAAGTAGATGTTTCTATTGCAATACCGGTCGATATTTGGATCTTCAAGTTTGACATGGTGCAGCAGGTAGCTGAAGTTACAAAATGCAAAGTTTATAATAACTGAAATCAAACCTCAGGTATTGTTTTCTATTTCTCTCTCTCAGAAAATGAACATTGAAATGAACACTGAAGACATTTCTTGTCTTCACTTTTACCAGCAGAAACAGGATCACAAACACACCGTAGGCCAAAAAAGCCACACTGGGACAGAGGCCCATTGTTTTTTAGCAGTCTTAAGAATTCTGTTAATGCAAGACAGGATTAGCCGCCTTGCACTGCATTTAGAGTTTGTTTTAAAAAGAGACACATACATTTTACAAAATATTAACTTTGTATCCATATTATTACAAAATTATTTAAATGTATTTTAATATTTTTTTAAAAAAAATCTTAAAAGTTATAAGGTTTTGTCATGGTCTCCAGAAATTTAGAAAATATTTGATAATGTTACCAAATTCTTCATCATCTTCATCAGGGGTGTCAAACCAGCGGCCCATGGGCCAGATGTGTCACGTGCAGGCCACGCCCACCCGTGCTCCATGAAGGGGGAAAACATCACAATACGTCATGTGACGGCAACATGACGTGACGAGTTTGACACCCGTGAACTTGATGAATAAATTCATCAAAATTATAGCAGCAAAAATGAAACCAATCTAACTTTTTACACACACAAGTAAATATGAAAGATACATCAATTAATTCCCTCATTCCAAAAATGTGGCATCCACTTCCAAAGCATGGTCAGCAGTTTTACTAAGCAAATATAGTCCATGTTTAGTGACCGCAATTGGGACTGGCAACTCTGTCACTAAGCAAAGCAGCTGTTACAGTAAATGGAAAGTCATGTGACTACAACGATGCTTTTTGGCTCAAAATTGAGAGTTCACACGTTTCACTTTTGCCTACCTCCTCACCTCCTTCCCTTCCTTTGGAATGGTAAACCCAGGACTGGGATAATTAACAAGAAGGAATTAATATTTGTATTTACACTGATTTGAGAGGAAGGGATTACAAGAGAATAAGCAGGCTCATAATGGGAATACATATTGAAAGCAATACTGGCACTGGCAGCTTCAAGTGCATTACACAACCTGCTGCATTCCCCACTAAGTGCTTACTTACTACTCTCTTATAATCCTTTCCTCTCAAAACTTTCTGCTGGGGAGTAGAATTAATCAGGCACAGGAGAAATTGTCCCTGGAAATTGCTTGGTCATTTTCCTCCTCCTCACAAAAGGGAGAGATTGGAGAATTTATAGGCATACAATGGGGAATTATTTGGGCTGTTTATGTAGCTGCAAACATCAGCACATTGCTTTCAATGTGTATTCTCCACTGTGTAGTTCTTTACTTTCTTGTATTGCCTTTCTATTCAATCTATCTGCTCTAAAATCAGGAGAGGGGAAGAAAAACAACAGGACATTATGTTCTGATGGCAATGCCAATCACATGATTGAGGGACAGTACTGACATAACTTCAAAAGATCACTGAATGAGGCTGTTGGTAAATGAGGATTACCTATAGCAGGGCTGTCAAATTCGCGTCATCACAGCGGCGTCCCGTGACGTATCGGGACTTTTCTCCCTTCGCTAAACTGGGCTGGGGCAGAGCCAGCATGTGATGCATCCAGCCTGCGGGCCACGAGTTTTACACCCCTGACCGATAGAAATAATCTGAAAATTATCATAGAAACTAACTAACTGAAAACACCACTCTCAATAATAAGAAGTTTTATGTTGATTAATCCTTCCAGTGGAAGTTTCCTTCTCCAAGCTCTCAGCCTGGATAGGTGCCTCTAGACAAGAAAGGAACCACCTCAACCAATTAAATAAATAAACCTCCCACTTGTTCTTCTGGCTAAGCATACTTGGGCAATTGGCCAATTTCTTATTCCTCAAAATGCCAATTTATCACATGTATCCTACAATTGTAATTTTCACCTTGTCTGATTAATTGAGGTGGGAATTTTTTCGTGCCATCTCAGGTGCATTGCAAACCTGTCTATGGTCAGGATTCTGAAAGAAGTACCTTTGCAATAGTTACCTCTGACAACAAACCTATGGCAATTTCCTATACAATTTTCTATGCAAAATGTCAGAGATACACCATCATATACTGCTGAAAGGAGAATGTTCATTCAGCTCATAATAAACAAAGTATCAAAAATAAAATATAACTGATTTTGGAGTCAATTTCCAGGTGCACTACATACTGAACTGCAAACATCAACTTTGAGCTAAAAAAAGAATGACTTTCAGTCATTCTGGCTGTGAAAGGTAAGCTTGAAAATGTGTGAGTGAAGCCTAATGAAATTTCACAGCTTCTTAGGAAGCATGTTTTTCAATGCTCTGCATATTTCTCTTTGTTTCTTCATGACCAGAAGGAGCTAACAAAGTTGTCAAAAAGAAAAAAGAAAAAGAAAAAATAGGCAAGCAGAAAGACATTTATATACTTTTAAAAATCCAGCTATTTCTGAATGGCATTTGGAAAACATTTGAGCAGGCATTCATTTTTCTTATATGTAAGTAAAAATATCCATGGATGGATTCTCAGCCCATAATTAAGTACCAAGGAAGCAATAATAATAGCAGATATAAAAATATAACAGAGATCAGGGTTAACACTGTATCCAATTCTTAACATCTAAAATTAACAATTCTGATACGTTCCACATAATATTTGCCATAATGGATTACTGTGGGGAAAACTGTTTTTGTCTGTTGCAAAAAAACTACATTTGACCACGAAAAAGGGACGGAGAAATAAACTTTATACAGTCCCAAGGAAATGGTACCCAACAATTAAAATTCAAAAGCCACAATTCTCCAATGGGCAGAATTCTACCATGTAGAGATTTGATATTGTATTTATTATCACAGTAATAATTATTTCTATAATTACAGGTACTCCTCAACTTACAATTCATTTAGTGACCGTTCAAAGTTACAATGGCAATGAAAAAAATGACTGATGACTATTTTTCACACTGACAACCATTACAGCATCAGGTCACGTGATCAAAATTCAGACACTTGGCAACTGACTCATAGTTATGACAGTTGCTGTGTCCTAGGGCCATGCAATCCCCTTTTGCAACCTTCTGACAAGTAAAGATAATGGGTAAGTAAGATTCACTTAGCAATCGCACTCCTAATTTAACAGCTGCACCGATTCAACTTATGGTAATTGTGGCAAGAAAAGTCGTAAAATGGGGTAAAATTCACTTAACAAACGTTTCACTTAGCAAAAGAAAGTTAGGGCTCAATTGTGATTGTAAGATGAGGACTACCTGCATTGTATTTCTACACCACCTAAATTTCTTCTAGGATCAAATCTTTTTGATTAAGGGTACATTTCCTTGCTTCACTGTATGTAGACTTTGTTAGGAGTCAAAACAAACACGGTATTCTAGCATGTGGTGGTGTCAATTTGGTGCAGCCAAGTGACATATCCAAACAAGGCTTTTATTCTGCAATTACTTCAATTGAAATTTTAAAAAATCTGTAACCTTAATATCTTTTCCCGCCACTTATTTAACCTTCTACATGAACACAATGCACAAACCCTAAAGAGGAAATTATGAGATGCCTGGATTGTAGGACTGCTAACTAAAAACACTCCAAGACTAGCCCCCCCCCCCCAATCTAAAAGATACAGCACACAAGCATTTTTGTGGACTTCCTTCCTATAAGCCTTTTGTGAGATTTAAGGCTTCATTTCTGCTCCTTAATTCACCTTTATGAAAAAGAGTCCAAACTATTAGATCCCACTCACATCAGTGCAATCACATTATGTATTTTTATGTTCCCAAACAAAGTAAAAAGAGAGAAGGTTACCCTCAGCTTGAAAAAGTTTACTCAATCCCATATGCAGAAATTGTTAACAAAAAATGGCCATGTTTCCTAATAAAAAAAGGTAAAGCTTTCCTCTGTCCAACTGTGTCCCTAATATTAGGATACATTTTTATCATGTTCCTGTATATCTTAAATAAATATACTACAGCCATGTTATATATATCCAGCCTTAATCCAATTATCCACAGCATAAGAATCACATTTAGATCTTTCTGTGATTTTGTTCTTGACTTGTTAGATAATTCTTTCATTTTCATCTCAGGATGCTCTCTGAACTCTCTGGCTTATCTATGGAGCAAGAAATAAAGCCTTATGAAGCCTACCATTATGTAGCACTAGACTTACCTGTGACTTCCCTGTCTTCCAAAACAGCATCTGAATCTTGACGAATGAATAGGGATAATAAATTGATACCCTCTTTATGACTACACATCTCAGTCGCTTTCCCCTCTCTATTCATGGCTTCTAGTTTCTCTGAAGAATTTGGGACAGCCTCTTTCAGATTAATCCCCCCTTCCTTTGATGCCCTCAACAAAGCTGTGTGCTCAAGAGATGTTTTTGCATCTTTAAAAAAAGCAGGAATTCTCGCTTCACCTTGGGGATACTCAAGGACAATAAGATCCTCTTTGTTTGACACAAGAGTCATTGGCACAGCTTTTTCTTGGTCATCCTCATGCTCTTTCTCCTGTTCTGATAAAGCAGTGGAAACCGATTTCTCCATTCCTTGTGGATTCCGCTGTGTCAATTTCACAAACCAAACATCAAGGCTTTGGTGGATTTGCAACAATTACTGCCAGACAACCTATAATAAAAAAGGTATCATAATGTCTCGTGTTTAGAACAATTTAGAAGGATGAATTTCACACAAGTCCTTTTTCAAATATGTTGATTGAAATTTAATGTACCTGATACAAATATTCATTATGTGATTCAAAACAAATGTCTCTTATCTAGGGGTAGAGATAATTTCTGGAGTAAAATGAAACAATTTCGTTCAACAGAATTGAATAATATACACCAAGTCAAACATGTTTTATTTACACCCTTGTCTTGCCTGTAAAACAGCTTAACTCAGATGCAAAGCTATAACATCGGTATCACAGCCTGCAGGAGGAAATTGATATATGGTTGGCGTAAACCAAGAAACTCTTGAGATTTCAAGCCTCAAACTTGACTTCAAGCATCAAGCTATACTGCCCTATACAGAGAAGACTTGAGTAAAGTCACTTTAATATGTACTGAAGAAGACAAAGATACAACATATGGATTTTGCAGCTTGACTGTTAAGAGTTCTGCAATATTAGAGTGCTTTCAACTTGATTTGTGGCACATGGGTGACAGAAATTCTACAAAGTGTATAGAACAGTATTTAAAGAAATATATTAATGAGAAGTATGTCTCGGCTACATTTTATCTATTATGGGATAATTCATCAAGTCATATTCTGAAATAAAAGTATAATCTGAATCTTACATGACATGCATGAACAAAGACAGTTGTCTAAATGTATACATGGGAAGGGAAATAGAAAAAAAGCAGTAGCAAGCATATTACTCTCAAGCAGAAAGCTCTTACCTCTTGGTCATTTAAACGTATGACCAATCTTTATTGCAGATACAATCAGTCAGTATACATGAGCTGTGTTATATAAGTATTAACTATAGAATTGCAATCTACATACAATTCAATGATATGCAATTCCTAAAAGGAAAACACAATTTTCTCCAAAGAAACATAACTACCTACACCTAGGATTTATATTGAGTTTATTGAATTACACAGATGAAGATACATTACGGTGGAAAAGTTGTATCAAACTGACAATTCTCAAATCCTATGTTATACATATTTTAACATTTCGCTCTATTTGTCTACCAATTCCAAGCCAATTAAATCAAGGGAATTAACTCCTTACTGTTCTGTAAGGAGTTACTACAGAATAAATCAGAAAAAACAGTGCCACAACAATAAATAAACAAATAATATTAAACATCAGTTAACTCAATCTTTAAAAAAAACATTTTTTAAAGAGTCTCAGATAAACAGGTTTACTACCTGACACCAAAGGAACTATAAAATAACTATCAGACAAGCTTTTCTAGAAATGGCATTCTCTATTCAGGAGATCAGCATTCCAGTAACCATCCACCAATCTCTGTTTGGCAGAAGACACCTTGAGCAATCGTCCTGACTCTAAGGTGTTCATGTAATTTTGCCATGATTTCTATTATCTCTTTACCCAAATAAACTAACTGCCCATGTGACCTTATTTCTTTCTGTATAAACTCTTCTTTCAAAGTAAGATAAAACTGGTTGAGATTACATTTAAGTAACTTTTTAATAAAAAATCCATGTCTATATTTAATTTGGAATTTCATGATGATTTACATAAGAGTCTCAAACCTTTTTGGCCTGTGAGCCCATTGGAGTTTTGAGGATGATATGGCTGGGTACTATCATAAAATGCCTGGCATGAATTGTGGCTAATATGTTGTATTGGAACACAGTATTCCTTTTTTAGAAAGGAAAGCAGGTAAAATTAGAATGCAAGCACACTGTTTTAATCCCATATTTCTTGTATCAATTCTCAAAAAGGTTAGCTCAATTTTTTTTGAAAAATAATTTTCCCAAATAGAAGATTAACTTTGAAATTACAGTACTGCCTTTCAAATGCAAAAATCAGCAAACCCCATAGTGCAAACATAATCATTCTTTCACAATCATGTTCAACAATAAATAAATAAAAGGAGAAAGGGAGACAGACCTGGTTCACATCCAGGTTTCTCTATCCTGAGTTCCTACATAAATGACAGTTGACTATGTTCACATACTGTATTTTTCGGAGTATAAGACACACCTTTTCCCCCCCTAAAAGGGGGTGAAAATTTAGGTGCATCTTATACACCGAATGTAGCCCCACCCACCCACTGGTCCCCACCCTCGGCCTCTGCAAGCAAACAGCAAGAAAAAAACAGCTCCTTTCAGCTTCAGCACAGCCTAATTAGCACAAGTTTATTGGATTGGCCTCCCGACTCACAGCTGATTTGCTCTCAGCTGTTTTGTGCAAGGCTCTGCTGCTTGCTGCAAAGAGGTAAATTGTTGGAGCAGATTTTTTTTCCCTTGTGCTAATCAAGCTATGCTGAAAACGAAAACAAAAGTAAAGCAGGCTGTTTGCTGTTTGCTGCAATGAGGCAAAATTGCACAGAGGCAGAGGGAGATTTTTTTTTCTTCTTTTCCTCACCAAAAAAGGTAGGAGCGTCTTATATTCCAGTGCATTTTATACTCCGAAAAATATGGTAACTAAGCCATGAACAAGTTAACAGACCACAAGGGCTTACTTAATTGTAAGCCAGTCCCCTCCCAGTCACATTACCATTTAGTAAGTGTGTAAATCTAGTCACTGTTTTTCTATTTCCAAGATATTATATGTACATGTTCTCTTCATCTGTTATACAAATAACCATGCACTCTATTCCTTAATCAGACAAATAATCTTTTTCTCCTCCACTCTAAAGCTGATTCTTCCTCACTGAGTCAACCCTCCAATTTTCTCTCCCAGGCCCTATTCTCTCCTATTTGTTGGCTCTCCCTACCTTCTCTCTGAAAGAATAGGATCAGTGGTGGGATTCAAAATTTTTTACTACCAGTTCTGTGGGCATGGCTTGGTGGGCGTGGCATGGCTTGGTGGGCGTGGCAGGGAAAAGATACTGTAAAATCTCCATTCCCACCCCACTTCAGGGAAGGATACTGTAAAATCTCCATTCCCACCTCACTCCAGGGGAAGGTTACTGCAAAATCCCCATTTCCTCCCAATCAGCTGGGACTCGGGAAGCAGAGAATAGATGGGGGCGGGGCCAGTCAGAGGTGTTATTTACTGGTTCTCCAGACTACTCAAAATTTCCCCTACCGGTTCTCCAGAACTGGTCAGAACCTGTTGAATACCACCTCTGAATAGGATGAATTAAAGTCTTAGGCCATCCTTTTGACTTTCAAGCATACTTAGTTGAATAAGTTGCAATAAGTCTCTTCCTAATTTAGCTGGTTGAAAAGCAGAACTGGCCTCCAACTGGTCTACCCTACTTCTATGGATATAAATTAAAATGCGCTTTTCAATTATATAATTCTGCTGAATCATATTCAATTTGCAATCTACCATTCAATATATTTTTTCTTAAGTATCATTTCCAAGTCAATTACTTCCAGTGTGTCATTGTGTTCAAGAAATTATAGACGAAACAGAGAAATGCGTCTGCTCTTCTATTGACCTACAAAGTCCATTAATGGGATATTCTCACCAAGAGAACTAAACTCAGAATTCTAACCACCGAGATCATGCTTTTAAAATAATTGTATATAGGATCTAGAATTTTAAGTATTAAAAAACTTTTTTCTCTCATTTCATCTCATAATATCTACTTTTTGCTTTGAATTATATATGAAGTGTTAACTACATCCTGCAGTGGTGAAAATGAAAACAGGCATATTAATTAAAAGCAAATATATTAGTCATAGACCACTTTATGAACCCATATACATTAAATTATAGTTAGCTAGAAAAAAGATAAAAGACAATTACTGTGGATGGTCATATAAACTGTAATAAAGCCACAGTTTGGGCAAACTATGTGTTTTGTCTATTATATGACATTTATCACATTTTGATGACCAAATTGCTATTTATCAAATTTATATAACTGCCCATCTCACAAGAAGCAAAAAAAAGTACAAAAACAATAAACTGTTATTAACATAAACATAGTTGTATTAAGAGCATTATAAACACTGCGCAGCATGTAAGGAAGTACCCCAGTGGGTACATGGGAGTTGGATAAAACTACTGCACTTCATTGTTCTTCATGAATAACATTTTAAACAATATACTAACAGAGAGATTGGCAATACATCTCATCTCATCCATAGTCAACAGTAGCTGGTTCTATTGGACTCAGATTGTTTCCTTAAACAGTAAGTTTCAGACAATTCATTTGGAATCAAGAAAACATGGTTATTTCATCCCCAAACCAATGCCAGTGGAAAAACAACAAATACAGTTACCACTAGGAGGAGATAGATATTCATAAGTGAAATTAAATGAGGCTGTGGCTGTCTAAATACACATACATGGCATGTGGGTAAAAACAGAAGACAACCACTTCACAAACAGTTTCCTCACAGTGTCATATTTGCTATACCTTTATTCTATATAAATTGTTCTTGAATGACAAATTGACCTCCACCCAAAGGTCAACAGTCTCTTCAACATGCCTCCTCACAATCTGCTCTGCTGTGGCAAGTACCGGTACCTAAATTGACCTTATAAATGTTTGAGTTTGCAAAGATGCTACACCAGAAAGGCAGTAATCAGCAGAATGATGGTAAACTATAATTTAGTTTTTAACATAGCTGCCCTAACCTACCACCAACATTCTTCAATTGGGACCTTTGTGTCAAAGAATGAAATAAGACAGGCCACTAATTTCTGATAATTTTAATGCAGATACAGCATACTGAATACAGTGGATTAATACACTGCCAGGATTCCCTTGCCATGCATCTTTGACAAGAAAGACACTTACTCAAGAAATCATGCTGAGTAATTAATTTATATCAGGTATAAATGTTAAAAAACAGCAAAGGCACTACACTTTGTTATTCTACAGTAGCCTTGAAAATGAAAAATGCAAAAATGTAAAACAGAAGCATTATCGCTTGCTTTTCATGAAATGAAAAATACCCAACAAAAACAAAATGGCTTTATTACCATAATTGCCCAAACCATCAGTTCATATATTAAGGCTGGGTTTATATATTATGTTAAGTCATGCTTTTTTCAATAAACTACAATAGCTGGATTCACACAACACACTAAGCAAAAATCAAACAAATCACACCATATATTAATATAATGTGAAAGCAATTAAAAATATTATAGTTTGAATACCCTTACTTGGACATTTTTCAAAATAATCTACACAAAAAACTGGAATAGAAATATGATCATTGCTGTTTAAATAAACCAAAATTTATGCATGTTTATTCTGAACTTGTGTCATTATATTTACAGTACTCTTAGAGAAGCATATGTAAAATTGCAGTGATGAGGAAGAAAATTGTACTTCTGCTTCCAGAACTTATAACAAAGTTATACAAATACAACTTCCCTTAACAAATGGTCATACGTTGCTTTACAGTATGTACTGATATAACAAAATTTTGTAAATGAAAGAGAAAAATTTGTGCAAGAGTTTGACATGTATAAAATGTTATTTTTATTTTAAAAGTAATAGCAGTTCAGGCTAGGTCTCAGTTCTACAGAAATTATAATCTCAATTTCAACTATATAGAAGAAACGAGAAAGGAAAAGAATTGCCAAGGAATGTTTTCAGCAAATATTTTCCCTGCTATGAGTGATGCAGGGAAGTGAGTGATTATTAGCAAATACAGGTCCTAACTTTTCATAAGCCTCTGTCTCTGCTCTTCTGATTGGCAATAATACCCAGAAAGGGAAATTTAGAATGACCATCCTTTTCTTGCTACTTTCATTAATACCATTAGGGTTTGTATTGCCTATATGCATATAGAAACATTTCCACATATTTATTATTTTTGAATTTATATGAAATAATATATCTATTATTGGTTAACAGATGAATCATTGTGTTTGAAAATTAGACAATGATTTTAATCATAAGAAGATTAAATGATTATAAAGGTGAATGTAATGGAAGAATTTGAAATGTATTAATAGCTCCTTAATAAAAAAAATAATGAATTCATTCTTTTAACTGCAACCAAAGACTTGGAAATAACAAATACACATTTAATCAACACCTGCCTGAAAAAAATAAGCTGAAAAGAAGTATCTTATGTTTAATATAACATTCTTTTGTTATTATTGTTGTTTGCGCTTTTGAGTCAATGCAAGTCCTGATAACTGCCTGAACTAGTCTCTACAGTTTTCTTGGCAAGGAATTTGTAAGTGGTTTGCCCTTGCCTTCTTCCTAGGGCTAAGAGAGGAAGCTCAAGTCACCCAGCTACCTTCAGAACTAAGGCAAGACTAGAACTCAGAATCTCACTGTTTTTAGTTTAATGCCTTAACTGCTATATCAAATAGCTGTCATTAATGTGTTGCAACACACTTTCCCTTTTGGTTAATTCCTGGGAGATGTATACAAACATATACTTAATCAATTTTCAATTATTAGTTAACAGTTAACTATTACTTCATTACTTCAATAATGTCTCATGATGAAGAATTCAGTAAACTGAAAAACATAACCACATACTATTAGGAAGCAACAAGGATTTCAGTTTTTTAACAGCCATATAATCTGTAACTTAAAGCAAATAGCAATTGTTGTGTGAACAGGAAAACGTCTGTGTTCTGACTAAACCCTGATTGTTATTCTCAATATAAAAAATAGTTTACATGATGTTAACACCCTTCTCTCAAGGATCTAATCCCAAACCAAAGCTTCTTTCACGAATATAAGAATTTTTTTTTGCTTATTGCAGACATGAAAGTTACTATTAACAAAACCTGGTTTTTGTTAAACTGTATTTTATTGTTATATTTTGAAGCTCACATTCAATCTAAGGCTATAATTAGTAGAAGGGCAAGAATCTCCAAAGCCCTTCTTCACATAGTACTATTGAGAATATTATAACAAATCTTTATTTATATGATGACCCATAAAATGCTATGATGGGCATCAAGACGTCAAGATTAGGGAAGTTCTGAGTCTGTGTCAGTTGAATCTACTGGATAATCATTCTATAGATACAGTTGATGTATTAATTGCTTAAATGAGCAAAAATATAATGTACAGCTGACATAATGTAGACTATAAAACATTCTATTAAGTTTTGAAAGAATCACAAGCTTCTTTATCATTTTTGCTACAATATATTTAAAGTTACTGTATCATGGAAACATCTAAGAACAGACTGTCAACATACATAATGTATGTTATTACATTACAATTACATAATGTAATTATCTAACATGATAAGTGTCTCCTTTGAATTCTGCATTTTGTAACTTTTCCTAATATTCAGGAGACAGCAGTGAAGCACTTGGTAAAGTAGTTCTTTGAAGCAAAACTATAAACGTGCTTGTTATATGTAACTAAAGATAGTCCTTTTGGATAGCTCTTGCTACTACCCATATGCTTATTCCATTTCTCCCTTTCTTACAATGTGTATGTTCTTGTGTATGTAAGTTTGTGTGTATGTAAGTATTTCATAATAATAAGAGAGAGAAATAGTAAGGATTTTCACTGGAAACCAGTTTATTTAAATTCCATTAAAATTTTGTGAACTGGAAAGACAATTAAGATTAATATGTGGAACAACCTCTAGTGAAGCAAACAAAAAAGGGATTATCAAAGATAAACATGACCCTTTTATAAATCTATCCCTAACATCATTGGTGCCTAAATTTAACAATATTCTCTCCTTTCTTCTCAAAACGATCAGTTTACAATTTCAGTTGTGAACAATTAAACATAGCGTTTATCCTCACTGATGATGAGTTAAGATTCATTTCATCACATTTTTGACATTACTTGTTCATGTCACCTTTCAGCACCCTATTAGATACTTCCTAATGGAAAGCACCAGCCTCACTCAGAAAACTCAGGTCTCAAACTATGAGAGTAACAGTAACAGAGTTGGAAGGGACTTTGGAGGTCATCTAGTCCAACCCCCTGCTCACGCAGGAGACCTATACTAGGGATTCGAACCACTGACCTTTCTAATCAACAAGCTCAGTGTCTTAGCCACTGAGCCGCCTAGGGAGCTGCCTATGACATATGCTGCTTTATTTCAAACACAAGCAGGATTTGGATAATGTGAATGTTATATAAGAATGTTAACAGGAAATATTTCCAACAGGTTATAGAATCAATGAATCCATAATAAAAAAATACATGCCTGAGAATTCAGGTATATCCCTATGTTTCCAAAGGTATTTTCTTCCAAATAAATAGGTTTCAGATTGTGTGCCTAGGTACTGTAGTAATTGTTTCACTGGTTAGCTATTCAGGTAAAACCCTAGTAAACTGCTTGATCAAAACAAAAAAAAAAACCCATGCCAAATGAGCAGCCAGTTTCAGTGACAGGAACCTTAAAAGAATAATTCTACGCCTTCTTCCTAAGAAGCAGTTCCCATTGAGTTCAACTGAGTAAATGGATACAAGAGTGCAACCTTAAGGAAAATGCATTTTATACAGGCCATGCCTGTTATCAGCCACAAGGCAAGCCATGTCCATTATCCAGAACAGAGAAGCAGTTCAATTGTTTTGAGCTAGTTGAGGCTCAGCCCTTTCAGATGCAACAACTTCAAATTTCACAAGAACTTTGCCCAGGATTAAATCACCATAGAAATAGAAATAATCCCCTATCCTGGACAATTTATTTCACTCACCTGGATGGTCTTACGCTCTCCGCCCCCCCCCGCCCCCATCCAAGAGGAACGCGGATTTACTCCCCCAAGGAAGAACCCCGACAGACAGACATGCAGAAGCTCGCACCTTGCATCGCCACCGTCCAAATCTTACCGCCAATGGCTACATTCAGGGGGTCCAACACTCATGAACCGCTGAGTGCCTTTACAGGGCCACTCTCCCCCTTCCCCTGCACCTGTCCTGTCTGAAGTGACACCCCCCCACCCACAGCCTCCTCCTCCTCGACTCTTCCAGTTCCTCCGCTGTCCCCGGCCAGCCTCCACGGGACCTGTCATTTGCCCCGTGTGAAAGCAGCTGCAGGAGGCGACCACCCTCTCCTCGCGCCCCTAGTAAAAGGAGCCGGACCCGCCACCCCGCCCGTGGCCTACCTGCCACTCACCTCCCTGACAGCAGGACTGGTTTTGCGGGCACACTCTCGCCTCCCTGTCACTTGTCTCCCCCCCTCCCGCCCCCCGCCCCGAAGCACCGCCTCCTGGCTCCATCCCCTCCGGCCAGGTCCCTTCTTCCCGGTTCCGCTCTGCCTCCCGGGTCACACTCACCATCCTGTGGCGGGGGCCGCTGCCGCCTCTGCCACCACCGCCACTACCTCCCCCCGGGCGGCTCAGGGTTGGGTCGGCTGTTCTGCTTGGCTCGGGCAGAACCGCTGCCGTCCCTTCCTCTTCGGTCCCCCGCCCGGCTCCGGCCTCTCCAGCAGCAGCAGCAGCAACAGCAGCCGAGGCTGTCGCGCCGGGGACATGGCTCCTTTAAATCCCC
Source organism: Ptyas mucosa (assembly GCA_012654045.1). Lineage (NCBI taxonomy): Eukaryota > Metazoa > Chordata > Lepidosauria > Squamata > Colubridae > Ptyas > Ptyas mucosa. Next base: position 2,264,331 of record WNWU01000012.1, on the reverse strand, counting down.
CTCCCGCTCTGTCCCGCGAACTCCCCCCTTTTTTTCCTCTCCTCCCTACCCGGCCAGCCCAGCTGCCTGGGCTGATCCGACCGCCTCTCCACCCCTCTTCCTTAGAGTCGCAGGCACAGAGCGTCTATAGCAACACAACGGCCGCAGCGCCATGTTGGGAGAAGCGAGGCGAGACGCTCCCCTCTGGCTCGCGGGTGACGTCACAGGCCGGGGCAAGGTAAGGGCCTCGGGCTCCATTCTACGGGAGGCTCCCGAGCCGCCTCTTAGCCAAGGGATCCGGCGTCGCGAAGGGTGGGGGGGAGCCGTGGGAAGCAAGCCGGTGCTCCTCGCGGTGGCAACGTGGCTTCTTTGCAAGCCGCCCCCCCCTCCCTCCGCCGCCTTGTCTCCGGAAAAGCGAGCCGGGGCGGAGCGACGTTTTATGCAAAGGCAGATGGTAATCGAGAGAGGAAGGGAAGGAACCGGACAGGTGTCCAGACTCCTCCGCCTCCAAACCTGGGCGACGCCGATCGCTTTATACGTGAGCGAAGTCTCCAGCCTGACTCGCGTTTACTCGTGGCGCAAAAGCCGCGCTTGAGCGAAGGACGTCAAAAGAGGCGGGAAGTGAATTCCATGGCTACTTACTCCGTCGTTTGACCTCAGCGGTGCTCCGCCGCTCGCCTGGAACCTGGAACCAAAAGCGCCGCTGAAGATGCCACAAACCGGGCGGGAAGGAGACCAAGACAAGAGAACTGTCGGCTGCTGACTTGTGCCCTTTATTTTTTTCAGAAAGCTGGCCAAGCTGAGAGGAGCGATCACCTCGAGGAAGCCGCCTTCAAGAACAATACACGCGGATTGAGATGATTGACGCATCCCCTTGCTTTTCTTTTTTTTCCCCAGCACAAGTATATAGCTTCAGAAATCACTCGGGCAGGACTTCGCAACCCGTTCTGTATAGTCAGCCAAGTGCTGTTAATGATGAAGAAAGGCCTTTTCTTCTCATATATAACAGGATTTGAAACTTTCCAAAGAGGTTGGAGATATGGGTCCGTGTCCCTCCTCCCCACCCGAAAATTAGGTTATCTCCCTTCTTTCCGATTTGTTTTTCTTAAAAGATGTTACTACATGGAATGAGATGTAGAAATTGGGACTGTGCAGCCCAGTTCGGTATGTGTCTGTATATAGATCCCAATGAGTATATTTGAATGTAAACCTCAATGAGAAAACTGGAGGAATACTCCATAAGATGTACATTTACGTTTGCAATTTTGGTTTTCAAAACTCAACTTCAAACAAACTGCAGCTGACACCAAAAGAGTGCATTATGGTCACAATTCAGAATGAAACTTTCAAGGTTGACTCAGCCTTCCATCTTTCTGAGGTGGGTAAAATGAGGACCCAGATTGTTGGGGGCTATATGCTGACTCTGTAAACCTCTTAGAGAGGGCTGTAAAGCCCTGTGAAGCAGTATATAAGTCTAAGTGCTAAAGGTGCTATTGCTATTGTTAATAGAGGTGGTTGTTAAGTGAGTCACACTCAATTTTACAACCTTTTTTGCCATAGTTGCTAGGCACCATGGTCATTAAGTGAAGCATCTATTTATTAAGCAAATCTGGCTTCTTCCATTGTCTGCTTGTCAGAAACAATCTAGGAAGGTTGGAAATGATGATTGTGGGACACTACAACCATCATAAATCTATGACTTGCCAAGGGGCTGATTTTTTTTATCATGTGACTGCCAGGGCATTGCAATAGTTGTGTGTCATAAATCACTTTTTTCAATTTACTGTTGTAAATTCGAATAGTCACTAAACAAATGGTTGGAAGTCAAGGATTAATCAGATCGGCTTTCTTTTCTCATTCAGCCCTTACATGATTCTAATCTTGTATTCCTCTAGCGCATTTCATTCAATTGGAGTAGACATCTATATTAGTCTATACTAGTAATAGATCATTACAAAAACTCTGGCAAACTCACCATTTTTAGTTTAATATTTTTAAAATCAAAAGGGAGGAACAGGAGACACAATTATTATGAACTCTTTGGAAGAAAAAGGAAGCTCTGTGTGGTTAAATGTTTATTGAATTTTAGTAAGCATGATGAACTTAATGAAACACATTTCAACATGTCAGTCCTTTGAAATAAGCCTCATCAATAAACAGACACTAAAGATTAGAAGGATCCTTTATTACTTTATTGTTGAAGGATATAAACATAGAATCTTAAGGTCTATCAGAGTTTTCTTCTGCCCTCTTTTATACCAAACAGAATCAAGACAAAGTTACTTTTATTTTCCCATAAGGGTTCCTGCACACCTTTGTCAAGATTATTTCTGCATGCCTGTTTACAGTATGACATTAGCATATCTATATATATGCAGCTGGATATCATAGTGATTAGAGTGGCACCTTTGATGTTGGAGACTAGGGTTCCAATCCTGGCTGGTACCTACATTATCAGTTGGGGTTCTTAGACAAATATTCCATAATGCTTCACTTGCCTACCTCAAATATGACACAAACTACGAGTATCATGCCAGCTTGGATATCAGTTGGATTAACAAAATGCGTGTCATATATTTGAGAGCCAGGACAATCTGATAAATGAGCTACTGGAAGAGAATCTGGAATTGATGGAATGCTACAACAAGACATCTAATGTGAAGGAATATATGAAACGTATGAAGAAAGTATAGATGGACAGAAGATCTGCATTTATACTAACTGAGAGCTAATTAACTAATGCTTCAACATAACGAAGAGGAAATTGCTCTCACAACTTGAGATAAACCAATTACAATTACATGTCATATTCAGAAGACCCAGAAGAATTGGATATGCAGCCAACACTTGAAGCTGGAACATCACTACCACCCTCTTCATTAAAGAGCACATGAAGCATGGATAAACTAGCTACAGAAGGAGCATAGTGGCTCATGTGGTTAGGATGCTGAGTTGACAAGCAGTAAGCCCACATTCGAGACAGTGCTGCTGTGGGGCGGGATGAGCTCCCATCCTTCACTTCAACTCCTGCCAGGAACATGAAAGGAGCCCCCAGCAACAGTGATGTCAGTGGCTAATCCTTTCAACCCAGAAGCGCAATGCGATGCGAACTAGCTACCTCATTCCTCATTACTAGGGCTCGGTGGAAAAGTACCATCAGATAGTATGCTACAAGATGTCAGTAGAGCCCTCATGACAATCACTATTACTACTATAACTCAAACAAATAAACTAGTACATTAAAGCCACCATAAAACTGGAGATGCTTGACTACAGAATCAAGAAGAACAGTACTACCTACCTACCCTCTTCCCAAAAAATGAGGTTAGAGACTAAGATCAAGGCAACTCAAAGAGAAGTTAGCCAACTGGTGCAACTACAGAAGGGAGTGGAGATTAAGGATAAGATTCAGTTACTGAAAAAACACAAGGGGCTGACTCTATCTGAAATCCTAGAGATTGCTGAACAAAGACTCACAGCACTGGCTACCATAATAAGAAGATACAGTAGAGAAGCAGAGGCCAAGAAGATAAATCCCACTTCTCCGGAAAACCATCCAGGGTGTGTACTTCAAATTGCAGTGCAACAACACAATAATAGCACAAATGGCAATAGCAGAAACTGAACAGTACTGGAAGAATATATGGGAAAAAGAGAAGAAACAACATCAGTGCAAAGTGGCTGAAGGACTTGACCATTGCTATCACAGTGAGAGACATCCAACAGTGAGTCAAGAACATGAAGAGCTGGACAGCACCTGGCCTGGACATGATCTACATTACTGACTAAAGAAACTAACAGCAATGCATGAATGCCTAGCAACACAGATGAATCAGCTGCTAGGAGCAGGCTTCTACCCAGACTAGCTAAGACAAGGAAGAACTGTGGTAATTATGAAAGACCCCTACAAGGGACCATCTTCATCCAACTACCGGCCAACAATCTGCCTTCACACGACATGAGATGTCCTACCTGGCATCATAGTAATAAAGTTACAGAACCATATGAGCGAGTACATGAGCATAACTCATAATGGTATTGGGATAACATCAGAGGCTCAAAATATCAGTTGCTCATAGATAGATCAGTCACCCAAAACTCAAGATCTACACTGACCAATCTAAACACAACCTGGATTGATTACTGGAAAGTCTAGGGTAGAGCTTAGTGCCACACACACTGATCTATGAATGGCTGGTGCTATAGAAAGTCAACAGAACACTAAGGACCTTTTTCAAAAACTCGGACTATGGAAGACAACATTTGAAGTCAACTCAAGACAACTCACATAAGTAGTCATCAAGTGCAGCATATACCATGGTGATGCACTGTCCATGCAGCTGTTCTGCATAGCTTGTACCGATCAGCCACATTATCACAAGGACTGGATAGGAATACAAGCTCAAGGAAGGAACTACAATCAACCAACTCCTTCATATGAGAACTACAATGAGGAGGCAAGGAAAATAGCTATCATCAAAGGATAAAATCCTAAAGAGCCAGCTCAGTGGGAAGAACAGGGCCCACATTATCAATATACCCTCCCAATCACCAGATCCCATGATGTATACTGAGCTGGTCAAAGCAGGACATAGAAGTTGCCAATGTGAAGACCCAGAACTCCTCACAACATGATTTTTTCTACTGCAAATCCAATACCCAGGGATTATACACCAGGTGGAAAGAGGGTGGGCGGAGTCTAGTGAGTGTTTCTAGGCCACTGTCCTGCATAAAATCCAGGGCATCCAGGAGTACATCAGTGAGATGGCACTTCAAGATTAACTGCTGAGAGAATGCCCAAGGCAGTAGCAGACATGGGAGAAATATCAAGCAGAGGTAATGCCATGCCAAGACAAGACTGTATATGGGATGTACTATGAACAGATAGCTGAAGTGACATTGGGAAATCATGCCAGTGGCTAGAAAGGGCTGGACTAAAAGACAGCACTGAGGCACTATACATAGTAGCATAAGAACAGGCCCTAATCATTAAATCCTAGAAGCAGGGGCTTATCCTGAGAAAGGACCCAAGATATTATATAGAAAGGTCTCAATCCATCACACAATGTCAGGGTGTAAAATGTAGGCAGGAATAACACAATGAATGGCACAATTAAGTAATGGCATTCTGTATAGAAACATCTGTACAGTGTATGGGTTAGACCAGAAGTGTCAAACTGGCGGCCTGTGGAACGGATGTGTCATGTGCAGGCCACACCACCTCAGCTCCATGAAGGGGAAAAACGTCGCGATATGTCACATAACAGCAATTGTGATGCAGCCAGTTTGACACCTGTGGGCTAGACCTTCCCAAGGCGGATGGATGGGTAAGTAGGTAGATAGATAACAGACAGACATTCTACCACACCATACCATACCAACCAAGGGGAAAAATATTCCTCAAATATTCTTCTTGGTTTAACAAGAAAATAAAGCAATGTGATTTAAAATGGGTGCCTAATATATTTTACAAATTCTTCACCTTTGTCAAAATATGTGTTTCATTAAATATTTCAGTAAACCTCATTCATTAGTGGCCATATGAAACAAGTGAGTTTCTTCTACGACGGAACTCTCCAATCTTTTTGAGTAACAGTACAAGACTTATGTCCAACTGTTTTTGAGTAACTTTCTAGATATGTAAGCTTTCTTCTCTGTTTGTCAATAATATTTTTAGATGCCTAACAATTTTTAGGCAACTATTTAAGGCTTTGGTCTTTCTTGTGAATATTTTCCCTCTCTTTTCTGCCTACCTTTTAGTGTTTGTGCAGGTATATAAATAATGTTTCCTAAATTGTTTAGTTTGCACATTGCTCAGAAACTATTACATGAAATCTGTGACCAATATAAATTAATAAAGTATAAGATTTTCAAGACCTGTAAAATTGATTTATCAAAATGTATTTTCTTATAATAAATATAACCTTTTATTAATCATTGGAATTAAAAAATACAACTGAATTGTAGTTCATTTTTATCCTATAGAACGCATGTCGTCATGGCAGCATATATCCTTTTTCTGCAACAGACTAACATGGGTACCTCTCTGCAGTTTGAAAATAATTCAGATTGTTTTTCATACAAAGTAAGACCGAAAAAATAATATTTTTTTGAAATATTCCGAAATTTGGAATTTTCTTATACAGAAGAAAAGCCATATCTTTAAATAATATCTAAAAGTAGAATCTAATTGTTTTGCTAACCGAATGATTTTCATCTGCAGTACATGTATTCCTTGATGTACAACCATTTATTTAGTGACCATTCAAAGTTACAATGGCATTGAAAAAAGTGATTTATAATCATTTTTTATACTTACAACCATAGCAGCATTCCCATAATCACATCAAAATTCAGACAGTTGACAACTGGCATGCATTTATGATGGTTGCAGTGTCTTGGGGTCGTGATCACCTTTTGCAACCCTCCGACATGTAAAAAGTCAATGGGGAAGCCAGAATCACATAACAGCCATGTTAATCACTTAACAACTGCAGTGTTTCACTTAACAACTGGCAAGAAAGGTCATAAAACAGGGCAAAACTCAATAGCTGTCTTGCTTAGTAACAGAAAGTTTGGGCTCACTTGTGGTCATAAATCGAGGACTATATATTGAGGGATGATCCTCTGTAGTTTTCACAACCCGACCCAACTCTACTGTGAAGAGTCTGGGAAGAAGAGTCATTATCTTTTGCATGCAAAATTCTGTTTTCAGAAAACTTGATTTTCCCCCCAAGCCTCTATCTTTAATTGTGTAATTCGTTTGAGAATAACACTTTTATCCCAGTAAATGATTGCCTTACATAGCACAAATGATTCTGCTCTTTTTCCATTTGTAAAAGTGTAATTTATTTAGATCAAAATATGCAATAATATGAAAACCACAGAAATTATTGATTGTAATTGAAACAACAGATGGTCTAACACAGGGTCAATTATTTCATAATAAAATTTGTAATACAGAATGAGAGGACAGAACTCTAAGATTTTCAACATAAGAAAATTATAATTTCTTATAGAGCAAAACATTGAATCAAGTACTGAATTATACCATCACAATGTGTTGTACCAGTGACTTGACTAATAACATTGCAGCTGCAATTTTCGAGGTCTTTTTATGTCTAAACTTAAGTACAGAAGAACATTGGTAGGGTCAAGACAGCTATTGGATAATAGAAACCTATCTACAACAGGATAATTAACAACTGCTCTTTAGTTGGTGAAAATTGTACCCGTAAAACATTAATATGTTGTACCCATAAAACATTAATATAATTAAAAGATCTCAAATTTCAAGAACCATAGTCCAAACAAACCCAGCATAATGTGCTAGTAACAAGTGATAGTGCTTTGGCCTACACCAACAATATATCAAACAATAACCGGGCAGACACTATCTAGATTATATTTGTGTATATTATATTTAAAACGATATGAAATATAGAAAACGGAAAAATGTGACATTAAAAAACAGTATGATAAATATTTGATCATATAGTTTTATCAGTCATCTATATTCAAATGCAAATACAAGAACTAGAGCGCCTTGCCTAACTTTGAAAGAGTAAGCACAGTAATACTGCCACCAAGTGACTTCTCAGAGATAGTTTTCATCAGTAGATCAGTGATGGTAGTGAAACAAAAATATATGTTTTATTTTGCTTTTCATTTTGTCAATCTACAGTACATGCCTACCTTGATATTATCTGAAGAGAAACTGCAATGCTTGGAGCTTTTTTCAGAGTAATTTATTCCGATGTGAAAACTACTTCCAGATGTGTTCAAATAATTAAGGATGAGTCCATTGAGTATCCCAAAAACAAAAATGTAAGGATCAGAAGTTCCATCTATGCTGCAACTGACACTACAAAGTGAATTATTATATAAATATATATACTGTATAGTATATACCAGTGATGGCTAACCTTTTCCAGACCAAGTGCCCAAAGTGCCCTAACCCCCAAAATGCACCCCGGCCCCAGTACATGCGCACACTCCGCACACACCCCGCCCCCCACGCATGCGCCACAGAGACCTGAAGATCAGCTGCCTGGCGGGAGGCGTGCACACATGCGTGGCAGAGCTGAACTGGGGGGACGGCTCATGTGCCCACAGAGAGGGCACTGCGTGCCACTTCTGGCACACGTGCCATAGGTTTGCCATCATTAGTATATACTGTATATCATATTCTGAGCATTAGCATAGCAATAGCACTTAGACTTATATGTTGTTTCATAGTGCTTTACAGCTCTTTCTAAGCGGTTTACAGAATCAGTATATTGAGAGTGGGTTTGTTAACATACCCCTCAAACTAAATTTGTAAATTCATAGAAATTATGCTGAGATCATCTTCTACATGTATTGAGCTACACGTTTCCACAATACAGCACGTTTTATCAGAATTTGGGGAACTGATTAACATCTGATTTAAAAGACAGGCCTTCAACCAGATAACAATTTCCCAGTCCAACTGACCAAGTACTCTATTGCTTGGTAAAACAACCTGTCATGTTCAATTATTTTTCCAGTGAAGCAAAAAGCAGCTGTAGGAATATACTAATGCAGAAAAATAATGCAAGAAGGCAGGCTAGTTATCCGACTCTCCGATGAGTTGCTGTTCACAATTAAAACAACATAACTGCCCAGATTAAATCAGCATTCCCAACAATCAGAAAAAAGACTTGACAAGGCTCCCCAGGCACTCTAAACCTTAGTCTGGGAACAGAGCCAGATCTTAAGGGACTTCCAAAACTCTTGGACCGTGGAGGCCATGTATCTCCAATGGGTTATTGTTCCAAATTGAAACAGAGACAATATGCTTGCTTGGTCCCAAACCATTTCCTTGGTCAGCCAACAACATTATAAGATTTAAATGAGAGGATTCTGCCTGAATGTACTGGACAGGCAGAAACAACTGGAGACAGATGGTCCCTCAAATAAATAAATACCATGAAGGGTTTTATAGATAACAACATCTTGAATTGTAACTGGAAGGTAACTGTAGCCAATGTGGTTTGTGGAACAGCCATGACACACGGGAATAACAGGAAGCACCCATAGCTACTTGTGCTCCTGGACCAGCTGGAGTTTCCAGAGAATCTTAAGGGTAGCATCGTGTAGAGCACATTGCAATAGTCCAGTCTTGAGGTGACTAGAGTATTAGTGATCCTCTGAAGGGTGCACTCTTGGGTGTATCTGTTGCACATGATAAATCAAGCAAGGTCCAGTTCTTTATGGGGATTGCACACTAGTCTCAAATGGAGAAGTACAACCACACCAGTATTTTGCTACTTAATGCTCTTTGTGTTCTTCCCTGAAGCTGTGTACTAAACTACCCTGTACTTCAGTTCCTATACTTAGCAAGATACAGTGCTAAGAAATACAATATATCTTATGCGTTCTGTATTCTGTTCATACTGGTAGGCATTTCTAATAAGAGTGGAAAATAAAAATTAATTTGAGCACTGATTTTTTTCTTGCCAGTAGGTTTTGTTTGATTTATATTAGAATGTTAATGCTGTTGCTTTCGCTAAGTACATACAATATGCTATTAAATGTTTTCATTTAATAAACTAATTTTCTAAACGTATTTTTAAACATTAAAATATATCAATGGTATTTTTGTCAAAATATCAATATGTCATTACATTGGCCAATTAAAATGAGACACATTATGTTTTTAAATCACTGCTTTCACATCAAGGGTAGACAGCTAATTATACATTAATAATACAGGATAGCATGATGTTTCACCTAATATTTATTAACTAATTTTCAAGATGACACTGTTTCCTAAGTTCACCTTGGTCAAGATATTATTATTATTATTATTATTATTATTATTATCTCCATGGCTTAGGACCTGGGTACTTGCGGGACCGCCTACTACCACCAATAGCCTCCCACTGACTGGTACGCTCCCATAGAGAGGGGCTCCTCCGGGTGCCGTCGGCCAAACAATGTCGACTGGCGGCCCCCAGGGGGAGACCCTTCTCTGTGGGGGCACCCACTATCTGGAACGAGCTCCCCCTGGAGATACGGAGGATCCCGGATCTTCGCGCCTTCTGCCGTGAGCTAAAAACTTTTCTGTTCCACCAGGCGGGCCTGGCCTAATTTTTTCCCTTCTTTTGTAAAAACAATTTAAAAATTTTAAAATTTAAATATTTTAATATTTGGGGTTTTAATATTTTATAATTGGGATTTTAAATAGTCGGGGCCATTGTTTAATTTGGTTTTATTTGGCTTTTAAATTTTGTATGTATGTTTTTTACTTTTCGCTGTTCACCGCCCTGAGTCCCCCAGGGGAGAAGGGCGATATATAAATCTAAATAAATAAATAAATAAATTATTTTATGATTTATTATTATTATTTATAAAAATGTAAAGTCACTGTTGCCCATTTTTTAGCTGGTTTTGGCCTGAATTTGCACTGAGTTCTTCCCAAGAATCTATAATATACCAGCATAATATATATGCAGATCCAAGCAGATGACTTTTTGACAGATGGGCATTTTGTTAAAGTGCAGATTTTTTAATATCATACCATCTAAGGCTTTTTTGGTATGGCACCCAGTGTCCCAATAATCACAGACCACCATTGTCAGTTTATGCAATAGTATTTCGAATTTTATATTATTTACTTTTATATTACTTAAAACAATTAGTCACTTTTATATTATTGCTGCTGTCTTTGAAACATTTACTAATTCAAAGAAATGTCCTGAACGATTGCTAATTTCAGTGCATTGGTTTAACTATTGTCTTCTTCATACGTGATTGATGCGATTACCCCACCCCCAGGGTTCTTTTTCAGTATTTACAAACACTCCGGCTAGGTCACTGCCTAGATACCGAGGAGGATGATGTCATCTGAAAAAGCACATGTCTTGTTGCAGCATGGAGGCTTGTTAATTCCTTCCGGGACAGGCCTCTATTAAAAACACCGATTGAACATGAAACAATGGAGATAGTAATCTGATAGTCTATATATGTTACTGATTATTATTCAGCGCACCAAAACGATGTGATTTTGTTAATCGGCTATCGCTGCTCTGCACGTTATGACCTCCATAAGCAGTTTAGAGCATTATGGGAAGCATGGTTTGTAAACCAACTGCAGACATTTGTGTTGGATTAAATAACAGGCAAGGATTTCTTCAAATGACTGGATTGGAATTTGCCAGCATTGGTAGGTGTGGAATTAAGTATTTAGTCCAGAACATTATGAAAGAAACACTATAAACTATCATATATTTTATTACAAAGAGTTTAAATATGGTGTTCAGAAAAGCACATTCCAGATGAAGTAAAATCTTATATTTTTAAAAGAATTTTATTCAAAATATTTCAAATATGTCTGTCAAACATGATGGGGAAAAATTATTTTCATGGTGATAAGCAGCTTATTTTAGCAGTTCTAGTGACATGCAGTACCTGGGAATCATTGCCATTTAAATTCTGGAACAGGTAAAGATTTGATCATGTGCAACATTTCATCAGCAGGTATATAGTCATTATATGCCTGTCCCCTCCAAAACCCACCTTACCCTTAGTGCAGCTTGCAGAGTTTGTTTTGAACATTTGTTTTATCCAGAAACTTTGTATTGCGTCTCCCGATTGAATTAAGGCACTTAACGTGTTCTGCTTCAATTCAGAGAAAATATGTGACTTCAGACGCAAAGGTGCTTTTCAAAGGGCAACTGGGCTTTCTTTGGACTGGACTCTTGAGGACATTTCGCTTTTCATCCAAGAAGCTTCTTCAGTTCTGAAGAAGTCCACTTCTGAACTGAAGAACCTTCTTGGATGAGAAGCAAAACATTTTCAAGGAAAAAACAAAAAAAATCCAGTTGCATTTTGAAAAGCACTTTTGGGACAATCATGACCTCGATGACTGAGAATCTCCATAGACATGTGACTTCAGATATCTTCAGTGAACCAGTACACCTGAGTTCATTGATACTCTATTGTGAATTCTTATTAGTACCGTAAAAACAACCTCTGAAGTGCAGTATATGTCTTAGGAGGAAAAAAGTTATTTTAGAACAAGGTTGTTTTGGTATTGTAGCATGCAATTTATTTTTCTGCCATTGTTCAGCAAATTAATTTATTAAGTAATCAATTGATATTTGGAATTTCAGATGATTGCCCTCCTTTCTATCACAATAATGCTTTTAGAATGAATTTAGGATACTTTAAAACAATTTTAAAACTTATTTACATACAGATGCTACTATCAAAACTGTTAATATTTGCTCATTTGCTTCCAGACTAATGGAAGGTTGGCAGTAAATCAGTATAACAAAGACGTGTCAAAATGAATAATTCCCTAAATATTAATAAAGGAAATAGGTAATTCAATATTTATCTATTTATGTATTTAAAACTTATATGGCTGCTCATCTTATACACCACTGTCCTGAGTAATTCAAAAAACAATAAAAATATTACAACATGAAACCTTAATAAAAATTGCTAATACCTCAATACCTCAACATTCTGTATTATTAGGCTTCATCCTCAACATATCCCAATGCTAGTAGTTTAAATTTAGCAAAATACCACCATCACTGAAATTCATCTGCTACTCGAATCTTATTACGGTGCTTCAAATCGTGTTGACAAGTACCAACAATACGTAATTGCCTTTCTGAATATTCCCATTTTCTTCAAAAAAGATCAAATGGAGCTTGTAAACAAAAAGGTATAATTCCACTCTGAATTGAAATTTTTTTTCTGCTGGAATCCAGGGCAAAGATCTAAAACAGGAATTTTCAAACTTTCAGGATGAAATGCCCATAAGTTATTATAAAAGTATCTGTTCTCAGAGCCAGTACCTGTTACCACATTGAGGTAGATCCAATCAGAAAATAGAATCCACAATGACTATTGTACTGGAGCTCCACCTTATTGTATGGGATATAACAACTGAATCTTGAAAAGTTATTTTTATAGTTTTCCTCTGCCGCCTCTATTGTATGCAGAATCAAGGCAGGGGTTTTTTTTAGTCTCTGATACTCCCTACTTCCCCAGGGCAGAGATGTTATTTATTGTCTATTTTATCTGCTAATGGCTGTTGCTTACATAGTCAACTTTATCTCTGTTTTTCTCTACAGTTTCTTACTGAACCCTATCAAGTCACAGCAGAAATCTTCGGTTCTGTGGAACACAGTTTAAAATAGCCTGATCTAAAACAAAGAATAACAAATCCTATTTGCCTTTTCTAAAATAGATTCTTTCTATTTCCATCACATAAAATATGTTTCTTTCAGCTACATAGCAAACACTGATTATCAGTGGTTGTAAATAAATTACTTGAGGATAATTCACTGTAAAATGTCAGGAAACAAACAAATGTTTCATTAATAGACACCATGGTATAAAATATACAAATGAGTCTTGTAATCAGATACAATTTTAAAGTTCAATATAAAACACTACTATTAAATTGAATACTATTAACATTCAGAAAATAGTTTATTAACTTGGATGGTGTTTAACAAATATATCTCATTGATCTTGAACAAATACGTAGCCTCCAACTAGTTCTGTCCTCAGTTTGAAACATCTTCTCCTACTTAACCACAAAGCTCTTGTGTATAGGTTACAGCAGTTGGTATTTTTCAGCTCATTTTAGATCATGAGTTGTTATGAAAAAATATTGTAGAAGGACAGCCCTGTTCATCTATCGGAGCAAAAATCTGAAGTCTTCATCTTGATGGATGAGATTTAGCTCCAAGGCCTTCTCTTCATCATTGCAATTGTGTCAGAATCATAGAGCTGGAAGGGACCTTGGAGGTCTTCTACTCCAGTTAAAGTTAAAGTCTGGTGGCATCTTTTCTAACAAACACATTATATTAAATGACATTGCTCAAAAAAGATAAAGGAAATCAACCCTCACTGTCCTTTGTAAGCAGAGATACTAAAGCTGAAGCTCAAATATTTTAGCCGCCTAATGAAAAGAGAGGATTGATTGGAAAAGACCCTGATGTTAAGAAAAATTGAAGGCAAAAGGATAAGAAGACTGCAGAGAATGAGATGGTTAGATAATGTCATTGATGCAATGAACATGAATTTGGGCAAATTTGGGAGACAGTGGCGGACGGAGGGACCTGGCATGCTACGGTCTTTGAGTTTGTGAAGAGCTGGACACGACTGAACAACATAACCTTTTCAGAAAAAGTGCTCTGATATTTTGCTGTGAACATAAACGAGGGAAAATTATTTCCATGGTTCCTTTCTTAGATTCATAGAATAGTAGACTATAAACATAAATGAAATAAATGTAGTTGACCAAATCAAAGGACCAGACTTTCTTCTCCCCACCTCTTCCCCTTTCTCCATCACACAAATCAACCTTCTCTTTACTATCAAAGGTCTTTCTATGGATCCGTCCTTCATCCCAAACAAACCAAGGATAGGATCTGCTGTGCTTTGGTTCCTGCTTTTGCTTCAAGATATTCTCTTGAAATCAACTATAATATTTTCAATACTATTTTCAGACTTTCTTTCTAAAATTAATATTCAAGCATATGAATAGGTATAATGTGCATAAAAGGTGTATACTGTTCAGAGGGAACTAAAAATTTAAAAGTGCATGTTAAGGGCTAATGGTTAAAATACTACACAAAATATGTAAGAAAATTTCAAACAAAAAATGTGAACATGACAATATATGTCAATACATGCAGTTAATTTTTTTAGCTTAAAGATGCAGAAAACTTTATGAATCAGTTTAAGTACCTCAGTATCTGTTTTATGTTCTGTGACAGTAACAGCGAGTTGTATTTAAAGCAGTTAGTGTCAGTTGAGAAAGACTCAAAACTTCCTTTTGCAGTAAATAGCATTAATTAATTTTACATTAATGCTAAAAGTTAAAAGGGAATACTTGCATAAGCAGCTTTCTCCTTAGTGTGGTATATAGTATGAAAATGATTGCTATGGTTACCATACAGTACACCCTAATATTATAGGAGAAATTCAGTATTATATATCTGAAAAAAGCAAAATAAGGAGAATTGATTCTTTTTGCCTAAGCAACTGAGAATCTACTTCCTCTGTCATGAGATAATGCATATGTGTATCTATAGAGGAATGAACCGAGAGCATTACATTAAGAAGTTTTTAAATTCCTTACAATTCATTTATGGAGTTTTCACAGCCTTTTTAAGGCTCGTTCTTGCCGAAATAAGTTTTTGCTACGGTATTAACAGTAGTAACCGCTTCTACCACCGTCCCACTCCAAATAATTACAAATCCAATCCATAGTTTCATTCCATCTCGTTGCCTGCCTGTCTCCAGTGCGGGCACAATCTACCCTCGTTGCCTTGCGTCGATCCCGGTGACGCTTGTGAGTGGCGGACACCGAAAAGCTCCAAAGAGCGTGCAGCACGCTCATTGGCTAAGCCGGCAGCCCGTCTAGTGGAAGGGGGAATAGCGTGAGTGTGGGTTGCACGGTAGCGCTCTGCCGCTGTGTCTGTCGGTGTCTGGGGCCGACCCGGCGGGCGGTGTGGGGAATCGGGGAGGGGGGGAGGGCGCGCACGCGCGGGGGGGGAAACAGAGGGGGGGCCCTTCGGTCCCGCGCGCTGCCTCGGCCAAGATGGCGGCGGGGACGGCATCGGCGGCCGTGGCCCGGTTAGAGGGCCGCGAGTTCGAATACCTCATGAAAAAGCGCTCAGTAACCATCGGCCGCAACTCCTCGCAGGGCTCGGTGGACGTAAGCATGGGCCACTCCAGTTTCATCTCCCGGCGGCACCTGGAGATTTTCACTGCCCCGCCCGCTCAGGCCCAGGCCCCTGCCAACAGCGGTAGCGGCACCGCCTCGACCCTCACCGGCGACGGGACCGGGACTCAGTCGACGCCTGTTGCCGCCAGCCCTTCGTCTGGCAGTGGTGATTTCTACCTGCGTTGCCTGGGCAAGAACGGCGTCTTCGTGGACGGAGTGTTCCAGCGCCGGGGGGCGCCACCGTTGCAGCTGCCCCGCGTGTGAGTGTGAGGCAGAGGGAGGGAAGGACTGCCGGCGAGTGAGGTGGGGGGGGGTGGATTGAGACACGCGTTCCGGCCAGGACCTTTCTCTTTGCCCGCCGGTCGCCGCTCCCGCCTTCCCGGCGTGTTCGTCGGGTGGGTGTGGGGGGCGTGAGAGGCGAGCCCAAGGCGTTTCAAGCTTCTCCGGGGTCCTCCCAAGGCCGGAGGACCCCGCTCGTGGAAGAGGGAGCCTCGTTGTAGTGGCGGCAGCACCCGCACAAGGAGGCTTGAAGGGTGTCCGCAGCAGCAGCAGCAGCAGCACATGAGCACCGCTAATTCGCTCAAACTCGCCTAGACATGGCGCTTAGTTGCTCTCTGTTTTGTCCAGTTATGGGATCACAAGCGATTTATTGTGCGGGAAGCAACTCCTGTTTCGTTAAAAAAAATCTTAGTTTCCCGTCATGGGTGTAATGGATAAATACTCCCCCCCTCCCCCCATTACCTAGACTTGGGCTTCCAAGTTGTCTTCCAGACTGCACACATGATGTACCCACTCTGCTGTACTTTTCGAGGGGAGAGTATGAGAGGCCTGGTGTTTTCAAGAGAAAAACGCAGATGTACTTTCAGTATTCAAACAAGTATCTCCACACCGAGAGTTTAACTCGTGGCTAAAAAAGATTGTGGGTTTTAATTTAAAAAAAAAAGAAAAGAAAAAGAAAAGGTGAGTGGGCTTAGAAAAGGGGCTGCTTTTGAAGGTTTTCTGTTGGTGAGAAAATATTTGTAGATGGTTACTCTTAAAATAGAAAAGGCATTTTGCAAATACAGCAAGGACAATAAGTACGACTTGCTTATTAAAAGTTGATTAGTGAAGTGTTTATTCATGGTGTCATATTACTAGTGTAGCTCAATGTGTTACTTGACTTTTGTAACTTATGCAGGGGATGTCATTTATTGGAAAAGCCAGATATTCTGTTTTGTTTTAATTTGGATTAAGTTAAAACAGATTAATAGGCAGAAATTAGAGCCTCTCACTGTACTATTTTGCACACTCTACAGTTGGAAAAAAGCATATCTTACAGTATTGCAATAAAGGATAATATTGTAATGTAAAAAAATTACAAATTCAGTCATTCAGTGACAAATGAGTGAAATCTCAATGTTGTAACTTTAAATGTGTTTTTACTATTGTTCAGATTTATCAGAGTTATTCTGACCAGATAGCTTTGAGAAAAAAATATCCTTGTTATAGTGATTTTTGGATCCTCCTCTGTAGCTGTTTTGAACAACTCCATTAAATCCTGTTGCCTTACAGATAACTCTGTGCAAAAGTCTTTTATTATTGGAGTGTATCTATGCCAATGTAAGGCATAGTATGAAACTAACTATTATATGATTATCTTTGATTATTATGTGTCCTATTGCACATAATATTTCACAGAATGATATATCTCTTAATAGTAGTTCATTTGTCTTTCCACCCATTCCAAATTTGAAAACCTTATACTTGCTTGCAGGAAAACCTCCCAACAAAAGTATACAGTTGTAAAATCTATTTACCTGCTGAATGTTGGGATATTGATAATACGTTCCTGCACTGCAATTTTTTTTTGAAAGAAGGTTTTAGATAATTTAACCACTGTTTTGTTCACATATATGTTCTTTAAATATTATTGTTAGCTAAAGACATAGTTGCTAATATATGATACACAGTTTTATTCAAACTAAAGCTGATGCTTTGAAGGTATCAAATTTGATTTGAAGGTAAACCTTATAATTTCAATAGATATTTCACTTGTGCTTACATTTATAATTCATGTTTGTTACCCCAATATTACCCAAAAGAAATCCTTCTGGATTTATGACAGTTCTCCAAAGGAAAATTAAACAGAAAAAAATCATTTGTCTCTATCACTGCATTCTAGTGAACCTAAGATAATACTTCCATTTAAAGATGAATTATTTGGGGGGAAAATTAATATACACATTAACATAGAATGTTTGTGTATTGGCATTTTTCTAGTTTAAATTGTTGATGACTGTCAAATAACATAAGTAGCATGATACCTTTCATAATAAAGAATTCTAATCTTGTTTAATTTTAGGATGGCGGCTTAGATAATTTTGAGACCTTCTTACTTAGGTACTTTAAATTCCATTCACTTAACATCTTTGCCAAGATTTCATCTCTCATGTTTATTTGCACTTTGAAAATGCCCTGTTTTAACAGTTTACACATACTACATTCAGATTTAATAGGGTTTAATACCATTAATATTTTTATTTGGAAAATATGTAAAAGCCATACTGATTTTAATTTATTCAGAAAAATAGAATGCAGAAATAACATCAGGGAATATATCTCATGTAAAAGCCAGTAAATGAAAATATATATGATTTAATTGAAAAGTTCTCTCCCTCTCTCTCTCTCCTTAGTGTGCATACATATATACACACATGCATGTCATTATCAAATTATTTTTAATTTTCTATGTGATGGAAAGTAATGTCTTGAAATATAGAACATGGAATTAAACTTGTTCTGTAGATAATAAAAGTTAAAATAATTATGTTAAGCCTTATGCTATTTTTTGAAAGACATATTTTCCATATGAAAAATCTTGTGAAATTGTGAATCAGAGTGGTGATTTATACCGGTATATACCATTTTTATTCATTATAAGAAATTTATACTAACATAGATTATAGTCAGTTGCTTTATCTTAAATAAGCCTTTTACTCCTTTTCACATAGTTTTTAATTTTTTTTATTTAAAAGTGTGAATTAAGAACTTTATGTTGGTATAGCAATTGGATTTTCAGTGATTAAAATAATAGGATTTGTTTTGAAATAAAGGCTACTAAGTAGTGGTTAAAATGTGGAGCTTGATCTGCCATAATTTTTGTAGAATTCTACAACTGAGGTTATCAGTGGGGTATGAGAATAGTATGCAGTTTTTGTAAATTGAAAACTTTCAGATTGGAGCTGTTCAACCTGTGATGTTTCATCTTGAGCAAACATTTGGCTTGTTAACAAATCCCTAATTAGCAAAGTGGGTTTAACTGGTACTCTTACTTAAGAAGATTGGGATTGGTAATTCTAGTTAGTATTTAAGAATATTCAGATGAGGTCTCAAAATCCAGAGATTTAAAAATATAAATGTTTTAAACTGTTTCCCCCCATTTTCAGCTATGACATTGGTTCCTTTTCAGTTTACAGAGATAAGGACTTATAATACCTAGCATTGTAAAAACTGTAAATAATTTTGAGTTGTCTTAAAAATAAGCACTGATTATCCAGTAATGTCTTACATGACTGCCACAAAAAGGGTCATAAAATCAGATGTGGTCGACCTGCTTAATGATTAGCATGACTTACAACTATAATTCTCTGTTCAATTATAGTAATAAGTCAAGGACTCCCTATATATACAGACTTAGGTTTTAACCAAGTAAAAATGCCTGCTTTACAGACCACAATCAGACAAGTAATTGGTTGAAAATCCTGGACATTATTAACCGTTCTTCATCTAAAATGAAACTACCCATGTACTGTATTTCAAGGAAATAGTTCTTGGTTGAAATGTAAAGAATGTTTGGCTGCAGAGTGCAATATGTTTATTAGAATAAAAGATTCTTCGCTCCTGGGCAACTAAGGACCACTTTCCGCCATTTTTTTATTATTGCAAGGAAAAATATGTTGATTAATAATGTAGTGCACCATTAGAAAACCTTAACTGTACACTTTGGAATTTTCTACTTTCTACTTTTGATTTCAAGGAATGATTCCTTTCTTCCACCTTCAGTTTCTTTTTTATCCAGATCCTATCTTAAATAGAAGCTTGCCTGATAACAGCTTTGTGAACTTTTCAGGACAGGTAGTACTCGATTTACAGCCATTCATTTAGAGACTGATTGAATTCACAACAGCATTGAAAAAAGTGATTTAAGATTGGTTTTCATACTTACCACCATTTGTAACATCCTTGTGGTCATGTGATCAGAATTTTGTAACTGATATGACAGTTACCCTGTGCCTGGTCATGTGATTTCCATTTGTTACATTCTCTGCCAGCTTTTGACAAGCAAAGCAGAGCCTGGTGGCGGAGCAGACTAAAGCACTGTTATTAACATCATGCTGCCTGCAATTACTGCAAGTTCAAATCCCACCAGACTCAAGGTTGATTCAGCCTTCCATCCTTTCTAAGGTAGGTAAAATGAGGACCCAGATTGTGGGGGCAATAAGCTGACTTTGTATAAATATACAAAAGTATGAGGCTATTGCTTAACGCATTGTAAGCCGCCCTGAGTCTCCAGAGAAGGGCGACATATAAATCAAATAAAAAAAAAAAGTCAATGAGGGAATCCATATTTGCTTAGTGACTACATGATTCACTTAACAACTGCAGAGGTTTGTTTAACAATTATGGCAGAAAGGTGGTAAAATGGGATAAAAATCAGTTAAAGAACTGCCTTTTTCAGCAACAAATTTTGGACTCAGTTGTTGTCATATGTTAGGGACTACCTGTACTAATTTAAAAAGATTTTTCAGACTATTAAAAAAAAGTTACTTTGTTTTTTCTATTTTAAATTATTTTTTCTGTGTAGTCCCAGGGAATTTAAAATGAATGGTTGGTATAAATCAGGGGTGTCAAACTTGCGGTGTCATGTTGTTGACATATGACATATTGCGACTTCCCCCCCTTCGCTAAAACGGGGGTGGGGGTGGCCAGTACATGATGCATCTGGCCTGCGGGCCACGAGTTTGACACCCCTGGTATAAATTAAAAAATGTTATATGGTCGCCCAATTCACTCTGGGCTGCTTAGAAGGATAAAACCTCAATACCCATACAACAAGCCCACCTTATCCATGGTGACAACTATCAGATGGCCACTTGATGTGCTACGTATCATTCTGGGGTCCCCAGACCCATTGGCAGAAATATGTTTTTAGGGCATTTGAGTGTCAAGAGTGGGGACCAATTCTATTTTTGCAGCTCCTGATGTTCCACAGGGAAGGAGTACCATGGATAAGGCCCTTCTTCTGATCTCACTAAGTTAGACCTCCTTAGGAGGTGGAACCCATAGCATTCCCTACTTCTTAACTCTAGTTAAGTGTTGGGTAGATACGACTGGAAAAAGATGGTTCTCCAAACAACCTGGTCCCAAGCCACATAGGGCTTGGTGGTGACAACTAGCATCTTGAATTTGACCTGCAAGCAAGTTGGCAGGCAATATTGCCCCCTTAGGAAAGATAACATGTGAAAATCTAGGTTGCATAAAACCATGTGAGCTGTCACATTTTTAACCTACTGAAGCTTTTGGAAACTTTTCAAGGGCAGTTCCATGTAGAGCGCCTTGCAATAGTCAAGATGGGAGGTGACTAGCCTCTCATCTTGACTGTTGTGATCAGGGATCGTTGGTTCAGGAAAGGGCTTAACTGACACACAACTTGCAGTTATGCAGCGGTTCTCCTGGCCATAACAGCCATCTGTTCCTCAATTAGGAGTTGTAAGTCCAGGGGAAACCTTAGATCATGCACCAGTGCCACCCCATCCAAGGCCAGAAATGGCAATTCTTCATAGACAAAAGAACCCTAAACCTAGGGTCAAATTATAGAATATATATAATTATAATGTATATAATTTTATTTAACAGTATAACTTGGTTTGGTTTTTTACTTAATGTACATATTTCAATGTACTTTTATCAGCATAAAAGTACATTGAAATATACATTACAGTTGGAAAATATATGTATACAAATACTTATGTAGATATAAGTAAATTATATATGGCTATTAAATAGCATGATGAGATTAATTTTCAGTGTATGCTTAGATTGTGACTGTTTATTATTTTTTCTGAGGGAAGGCAATCCATAGAGAGGTTTTTTGACTGCTGCAAATAAAAATTGGTAAGATGCACCTGAATATCCTCTGGGGATCGTAGCAGTGTTGGGGTGCTAATACCAAAACTGATACTACATAATTATTTTGCTATTGAATAATGCACTAGTTTCAATTTCAAGTCCTTAGGTAAGACTTGCTCCCAAGAGATATATTTTAGTAATCAGAGGGTAAGATAATTACAGGTAGTTCTCACTTAACAACCACATTTGGGTTCAAAAACTCCATCACTAAGCGATGCTGTAGTTAAGCAAAACATCCCATGACTGTGACTTGCACTTTTGCTGTCAGCTTCTTCATTGATTCTGCTTTTCAAAAGCTGATTGTGAAGCTCTCGGTGATCATGTGACCACGGGATGCGAACACAGATATAAATGCCTGAAATTGCCTGAATTTGAAATTGACTGAATGATAATCTAATCATGTGGCCGCAGGAACACTGTGATGGGCAAAAATTCAAGGACTGGTCATAAAGTTACTGTACTTTTTTTGCACTGCTGTAACTTTGAACAATTGCTAAACAGGGCAGTTGTTAAGTGGGATCTACCTCTAATGCATTTGATTAAGCTTTGTCCCCTTTATCATTGTACCAATTTAGCCAATCAGTTATAGTGATGATTTACTGAATTCTCCCAAGCTGTATACCTGCTGCTTTTGAGGGAGAGTAAACTCCATCCAAATCAAACGAATGTTTTTTTTTTAATAATAGTAAGAGAAGATTATTGTCTTGCCAGGATTAAATCTAAGGTACTGGTCTTGAACAAGACACTGAAATAAGATTTATAAAGGCATTATAATTCAGTTTTCACAGATCACTACAACTCTGTTTCATTAGCATATTGATAACATCATGACCCTCATCTTCAGTGTCTAATATCAAACATGTAAAATGGCACTGGGGGCAAAATGGTATTTTGTGGTAACTCAATGCTATCATCTCTGAGGCGAAGTAGAGAAAGTGTAAAATTGTATGTTAAGATCAATAGCATCATTGCAAGATCAGGCAGAGATTGCAGTCCTTCTGTTCTAGTAAGGATTATCCAGTCGAGCAACCAAGATAATTTTCTTCCAAAACCACACACACCAAAGGGATACTTGAGAAAATATTTCTTGTTAAATAATTTCTGGTACTGGACCATTATTACTGTAGTATTTGCAGTCTACCAGAATGAAGGAACTTTGCCTGAAGTGTGATGCCAGCCATTCATAAATAACTAGCCTGTGACTTTGCAGAAAGAAATCTATCCTATGGCCATAAATATTTAACAACTTTTACTAGTACTCATATTCCTTTTTAGAAGAAGATCAACTGAGGCAGCATCTCATGCACATATGTTCTGACTCAATCGATTATGATCAGGTATGAAAGAAAAAAATTGAGAATGCATATGGTTTAAATCAAACTCCTATGCTTTCACAAACATCCCTCAGAATTGGGATAGATTGCATGTTAGATATTTTACTTTAGTTTTCCTGAAATAGCAGGACAATTTTATCTTCAGAACACTTAGAAAATATGTCACAGAAGGCATAGGCATTATTGTGTCAGATGTTAATTTCAACATTAAGTGGAAGAGTTCTGCTGTGTAGTTAACCTGAGGAAGTAGTGAAGGAAGCAGAATAAATGCTTTTATGTATGTTTTGATGAATTCCTGGCCATATGCTGTCAATGTCATAAGCCATTTTTCATTTTGTGCAGTACCCCTGTATATGATAAGAAATTAGAATATTCAATAATTGTATTAAGGTCTCCCTCTCCTTACCATTCCAATGCTGAACAGATCATCATTTCTAAATATAGAAATGTCTTTCAGATCATTCTAAAATTTAGTTGATTCCATAAATCCCTGGAAATAAATATGTCTGTCATAGCCCTGAAGAAATAATGAATGCTGTAAACCCACAACTTCTACCAAAGGATTATTTGAGATTAAGCTCTTACCTACATATCATCCATATCACATGTATGGGTAGAACTATATTATATGCCTTGTCATTCATTCCATACACACACACACACACACACACTCTCAATTAATTATAAATTGGAATATGCCCATGGATGCTATGAAATCCCAGATACAATACTGATGTACCTTAAGACAAGTATTTTAATGTTCTGCAACACTGATATACTTTGACCAATGGTAATGCAAGTGTTTCATCTATCTCTACAATCTATCACCAGATCTGGTCCCAAAAGACATAGAATCCTGGCTTAGAGGTCTCATGGTAACATAATAAACTCTGATTAATACCGTCTATAAACTCATCTGTTGATGCTTATAAGCAAACTGGATTAAATTAAACCCATTTGATTTTGTCTCTTATTTATGGAAGCCAAGTCAGCTTCCTTATCTACAGTTAATCCATAAACGATAAATTCTTACGATCTGTCCTAGCTATAAATTAACAACCAATTTTTTATTCAGTTCTCTTTTTTATTCAGTTTTTGTAAACTTTTAATGTTTTAGTTTTTAAATGGTTAATGTTTTAAACATTTTAATTTTAAAAGTCCAGTGTCAGTCTGGCAAAGGTGTGCTGGAGTCTGGCACAGAATTGCAAGAGGGAAGGCTCTTTTGCAAGAAACTAAGATCAGCCTTGAGTTCTTGGTATGCAGAAAAAGACCCAGAAGGGATCGTCTCTAAATCTTCACAAGGTTTATCTGATAGATGAGCATGCCTTAGTCTGGCTAAATTCCTGCCTATGGGCGAACAGCAATAAAGAAACTACAAGTAGTCCTTGACTTACAACCATTTCTTTAGTGACCATTTGAAGTTACAATGGCACTGAAAAAAGTGACTTATGATTGCTTTTCGCACTTACAACAGCGTCCCCTTGATTGTATGATCAAAATTTGGGCACTTGACAACTGGCATGTATTTATGACAGTTGCGCTTTCCCCGGTCATGTGTTTACCATTTGCAACCTTCGCAGCTGACTTCTGACAAGAAAAGTCCATATTCATTTGATGATTTCTTAATTGACTTAACAGCTGGCAAAAAGATCATAAAGTGGGTCAAAACTCACTTAACTGTCTTGCTTAGCAATGGAAATATTGGGCTCAATTGTGCTGGTAAGTCTGGTTGCACCAGTTGTAACTGATCTGTCTGTCTGTCGACCTGTCAATCTGTCTATTGATCTATCGATTTGTTGTTCTTGCTTCTTTTCATCCAGCAAAAGGAACTTTTTGCAAAGGGGCTTTTTGGTGTGCTACACCTCTGGGCTGCTAGGCACAGCTTGACATCAGTGAGAGCAAGAAGACAATGGTGAGGCGGTGGAGTGTAGATGGCAGAAGATAGATGGGTGGAGGAAATTGAAATGCTAGGGTGGTTGTTAGTGCGGCTAAATGCTCATGATCACATGACTGTGCAATGGCCTTAACTTGGGTCATGGGTGGTTCCATCCTAACTTTGAATAGTTGTAAGTTCAAGGCTATCTGTAGTGATTTCTATACAGACTGTTTTCCATTGAGATAAGCTTCCTTTTCTGTGTCATGAAGGAAATTGCCTTTGTTTTCTAAATTGTTGTTAGTTTGATTTTTCTAAATATAGCCTGTATGGGTAGTTAAATTATTTTTACCTTCTTTAAAATAAGGTTATTACAGTAGTCCTCGACTTATAACAGATTATTTAGTGACCATTGAAAGTCACAACAGCATTGAAAAAAGTGACTTCTTATTGTTTTTCACTCTTACGACCATTGTAATATCTCCATGGTCACATGATTAAAATTCAAATACTTGGCCACTGACTCATCTTTATGACAGTTGCAATGTCCCAGTGTCATGTGATCCCATTTTGTGAACTTCTACTGAGCAAAGTCAACGGGGAAGCCAGACTCGCATAACAACTGTGTTGCTAACTTAACAATTGCAGTGATTCACTTAACAATTGTGGCAAGACAGGTTGTAAAATGGGGCAAAACTCATTTAACACATGTCTCACTTAGCAACAGAAATGTTGTGTTGAAGTATGTTCATAAGTCGAGGACTACCTATATTTGACTGAAAGGAAGTTCAGAGAAAAATCTGTTGTCAGAAATGTTTAACCAATCTAGATCTGACTTCTTGTATAGTCAGTAATACTGTATGGATTTATTTATTTACTTATTTATTTACTTATTTACTTACTAATATTTTAATACTAGATAATTGCTTTCCCAAATTATTTATCAATACAGATATATATATCCTTTAAAAGTCTTCAAAAGTAAGTGAGAGGAGAGAGATCAGTTTCTCAAGACCAGAGAGAAGCGATGAGTAGTATGTTGGCATTTACATGCTGGCATTCAGATCAGGCTGGCCTGATGTTTCTTGCTGGAACGCTTGCTTGAATAGTAATTCGTAGCTCTTATTTCTTTAGCTGTTGAATGGGGCCAGAATTGCTGGAGGGAACAAATGGAGCCAAGGTATGCCGCTCTTCACTTTTCAAGTTGGTAGGAACTGAATGTTCTATCTGGCAGGGAAACTTTATGTAGCTGCTCCTCTAGTTGGTTACATTCACATGACACTCTTGACTGAGTTATCTTCCCCTAGTTAATCGATTCTTACCATGTGCCAGTATTATACTTGTACAGGTTAATTGATTAGTTATCACAGTTTTCAGTCTTTTTAGCTGATATGAAGCACATTTCTGACTTATAAAATTTGTACCCTTTCAGAGTGGACTTCTGTGTTTTTTAAAAAATTCAGAATGGCATGATCACTGTAGATGGATCAAATGATTGTAGAGTGTCCTATTCCCTTCCATCCATTCCTGCTTTATTTTACGGTCCTTTATGACTGACTGTGTGTGATGACAGATGAATTTTTGTGATTCTCTCTTAGGTCTTTGTGTCAGTCATGAATGTCTGAAGATTCCATTAACTGCATGGTCATGTAACTCTGTCTAGGGCATGAGGTCCTTGCTATTCATGCCTTCGTTATAGTTTCATGAGACTACTGCCACATGTTATAAACGGGGCTGCTTTTAAAGACCATCTGGAGATTTCATTTGACCCAAAATGCAGCAGTTCATGTATTACCCAGAATTCAGGGTAATTTAGAGCTCATTAACTTTCTAATGAGCCCTACATTAGGTTCTAGGTGTAATTTAAAGTGCAAATATTAACCTATACAATCTTTGTGGCTTGGCATCTTGCTTCCTTCAGAATCACTATCACTGAATTGACCTAATTTATTTGATCTCTAAGAAAAAGCAATTCGTGGTTAGTGGAGAGATGTGAGGCCCGTAGCCCAAAGTCACTGTTTTTATGTAGCAGCTCTGGCATTCTGGAATGGCTTCCTATTGGAAGTAGACTAGCCCCAGCTTTATTTGCCTAGTGGAAACAGCTGAAGACAGAACTCTTCTGGAGGTGTTTGAGGCTTAATGCTTGTCTTTTGGGAGGGTTGCATGTTTGGATTTTGGGGCAGAGTTGTGTGCTTTATGCTTTTGATTGAAACTATTGAGAGAGCATGGTGAGATGATGCTCAGGGTGAAATATGATTGCATCAAGATTTAAATTACAATCACAATTTATATCTGTTCCTTGCATCTCTTTAAGAAGAAATTATGTTGCCTAAATAGTGATGCGTTTCCTAATAAATAGGCTTCCAGGGCCCTCCAGAATTGAACTACTGGTCTTGGTGTTTCAACAATGAGCCCATCTAGCTTGGTTCAGTCCTATTCTTCACCGGTCTGTTTTCTGGTCTGGCAGAGTTTTTTTTTCCTTGTGTGAAGGTATACTGTATCATTGAGATATGAGTGTCATTAGTACAGAATTCATAGTCAACCAGTATTTCTTGATTCTAATGACTTGCATCCTATATGCAGACTGTAAGCCAAATTGTCAACTGCCATATGAAGTCTGGTTCATTAGTCCAGTAGTTGTTACATTGAAAACTTTTTGTACATTGATACAAAGGTCTCTAGGGAATCCAGCATATAAAGACAATAAAGAGTATCACATTATGTTACTGAACATAAAAATGCTTAATAAAAACAATTATGTAGCTTGCTTAGGCCATGGTAATAGTTGCACAATGATGAGTTGCTTGTTGACATTGGAGCTAAGCATATGGTCGATGGCTATGTAGAGGGTGTCTAGGAGCAAAGTTTTGGCTCCTTGGAAGAGACCCTATTGTAATACAGAAGCACTGAATCTCATAGCGAAGTTTTCTTCCCTTGCTCATATCATAAACAGGCCTGGGTTACTGCCCAGCAATGGTGTCAGAGATCAGTTACTATTCCCTATGCTGGGACTCACCTCTACCCAAGAAGGGTAGGATGAGGCAGTAAGGTTGCCTTCCTTTTGGCAGTGACCACTGATAGTAAGAAAAAGCAGGGGGAAGTGGAAAAGAACAGATCCTGGCTTAGCTATGATAGCACCTTAGTACAGGTAGATTGTAGCTGACTCTCAGGCTCTTGTACCTGGGTGTGGAACTGCCCTTTCTTATCACCCCAAGAACATTGGCCTCTGTGTCCAAGATGAACCTAATGACCATTTCCATTTTTTTACATTCATTTATGATTCCTTCTGGAAATTGCTCTTTTCTTGTTTGTGCAGGTAGCTTGCCTTTTATTCTTCTAGACCACAGGGTAGCTTGTATTTCTTTTTGCTCCATTCTTGTGTCCCTGTTAATCTGTCCCTCTTGCTTGCTTTTATCTTGAGTGCTATCTGCCCTGTTATCTGTCTCTGGGTGTTGTAGTTTGTTAATCATAGAAACCATGAGGAATTGGTTACTTGTAAGTTATCTTTTCTAATATTCATCTGTTAATTCACATATACAAGTTCTGGATCTGTGCAAAAGCCTATTTGGAATGTTATATTGCATAGGATTTTTTTGCAGAATCCCCACAGTGCAAATTAGTGTTTCCTTTTATTCTTCTCAGTTCCAGAGACTACCGGATCAAAAGAAAACTGAACAATCTTGAAACTGAATGGGAAGTACAGGAGGTTATATGAATTAATACTGTATACTATATTAACCAAGTAGGTAAAGTAGGTTTTTAAAAGTTTTTAAAACTAGTGATGATCTGCTGTGCTTGTTGAACATTAACCAGGGGCAGAGGGAGCAAATTGTATGTCAAAAAAAAGTTAGCACAGCACAGCACAGCACAGCACAGCACAGCACAGCACAGCACAGCACAGCACAGCACAGCACAGCACAGCATGTTTGAAAAGGTATGATTCCACATTGATTGTAGGAAATGTACCGAAATGATATACTGTACAGATCAAAAAAACGGTGCCCTGAAATAGAGCTTCCCATTCCTGGGTAAATTATCCAAAATTAGATAAAGGTGATTTTTCTTTGGCTAATGACATGCAGACCCATTACCAAATCACAACAGGGACATTTAACTTTACTTGAAGTGTTTAATTACATTGGGTAAAATGATTTTTTGATAAAAAATCTTGGGTAACAAAGGAAAAGGTTTGGGAAGGTTAACTGCTGCTCTAAATAGTTAACCAAACACTTCATGGTTATATGAGGAGTAATTCACATACTGAATGCTTTATTGTGGCTGCAGCCTGTTGGGAACCGGGCTGCACAAGCAGTTGACAGGCAAGCATGCGAAGCTGCATTTGCGCAAGCGGGATGCATGTATGTGTGAGAAACCATCCCCTCCCTCCTGTCACTGCCAGTCTGCAGAGCCAGAAAGGTTGAGGATTGCTGCTTTACAGCACACTCTGGGCAGTTTGCAATATCAGCATATTGGTCCCAACAATCTGGATCCTCATTTTATTGAGCTCAAAGGATGGAAGGTTGAATCAATCTTGATCCAGTGAAGATTGAACTCCTGACAATGGGCAGAGTCAGTCTGCAATATTGCATTGCAATCACTGTACCACCAGGGCTTAAAATAAATCAAAATCAATATATTGGGGATTTAAAAAATAATTTACAGTAAATATTGTTATCTAAATGGTAACAGGCAACATAGAAGTTCCAGTGAATGAAAAAAATAGGAAAAGATAATGATGCTCATAATTTCACTAGAGCTATGTGTTGGCAAACTTAGTCTGGCTCCAATGAAAAATGTTTATATACCTGTCTGAGAGAATGGGTACAATACAATTAGTATACAGTGCATTCAGAAGGTATTCAGACCCCCTTCACTTTTGTCAATTTTGCTATGCTGCAGCCTGATTCTACAGTAGTTGAAATTCATTTTTTTCTCATTAATCTACACTCATAATGACAGAGTAAAAACAGAATTTTAGAAATATCTGTAAATTTATTAAAAAGAAAAAAACCCTGAAATATCACATTGGCATAAGTATTCATACCCTTCACTCAGTATTCTGTTGAAGTACCATTGGCACAATTACAGCCTCATGTCTTTTTGGGTATGACGTGACAAACTGCACACCTGGATTGGGGGATTTTCAATTGGAAATTGTTTTTTTTTAATGGGCAAGGCTGAGTTAGTAGGAGGTATCTTTTTTTAATTGGGAATTTGGTAAAGAACAGGAACGTGTATCTGTGAGAGTGAGACTCAGACTTGTTAATATGTAAAAGAGCTTCAGGATAGAGGAGAATTTAGTGAAGGTAGCAGCACTGGAGAAAATAAGGCATCAGAAGCAACAGCAGCAGCACATTTCCTCCTCTAAAGCACAAAAGATCTGAGGACCTCTCCCCACCCCCGCACTCCCTGGCCAAAATTGCTGAAGGAGTGAGGAAAGGTGATGACTGTAGAGGACATGGGCCACAAGAACTGTAAAGGAGCACCTAAGTAAATGACTTCTTCAAAACAACAGCAGTAGGGTGAGGAAGAGCAAGCCTGGAAGTGATGATGGAGAATTATGTGTGCATGGATATAACAGGAACCATGGAACAGAAGAAAGCAAGATGCCAAAGTACAGTACAGAAAATCTCAGGAAGTGTAAATTTGGGAAGAAGAAAATAGCAGATGGAAGCCCCCCAATAACCTAAGACAACAGATATACACTGCATGGGCTGAGATTTGTTTCTAGAGGAAAACACTGTATCTTACATGTTTTAGAAACACCTGGCTGTTGGCTTCTGTTTAGTAATGGAATTATTATATTAATATTTAGGAGACATTTATAGTTGGCTGCTAGAAATGTGATTAGTGCAATCACTGGCTTAAATGCAACTAACAAGGAAATGTTAACATGTTTAGACCATGGGCTGATGGCCACATTTGGAGACTGAGTCTATACTGTGAGTATTTTCACAGAATGCCCATCATTATATTGCCTTGCCTATTCATACATGGCTGCTGTGTTGAGAATTGCATTTACAGCAGTCATTTACCAGAAAGCACTGATGAGATTACTTTCTATATACTTGTCTTGTCCTTTTGGATGCTTCATACTGTTCCAACTTGCCTTTTTTTTCTGGATTTGTGAGCAAACTTCCAAATAAAGTGCAGCCTTATATCTTTACTTTGTTATAATACATGTTGAGCATATACAAAGTCTAGAGGCATTCTTGTAAAGAAATACACTTCTCACAGCAGGTATCTAGTTTTGTGCTATTCCAGTTTCCTGAAGATTATTACCTGACATCTATGAGATCTGAATGTGAACCAGGTTGCCCTCTCTTCATCTCAGTATAGCTTTCTGTTTCTTTACTTTTTTCTACCCTATAATGCCAGTTTTGTTTGAAAGTCCTATAGATTCTGTAAATAGGAAAAAAAACATGTATCGGTTTTGTTGTATTAAAATAGTAAGAATGATAAAATAAAAAGAAAGTTGGGTTAAGGCTTATGTGAAATGACTTGAGTAACTTGTATAACTTGTTGAAAGAAGTTTTGAAATTTGAAGCAAGTGTAGACATGCTGTCTTCTTCCTATCAAATTATATTTGCTCATGATCTTAGGTTGAAGATAAAATTTAACCACCACACAACAAGCTTGTATTTAGTCTTCGTCTTTAGAATCACCAAATACTGTAGTGTTACCATAGGCAGAGTTCCTTTTGTATTTATACAGAGGAGCCTCAAATTCCAGAAGCATTACATGTTAAGTTTAATGAATTAATGTCTGATTTCCCTGCAGCTGATGTGACAAGGAACTTTATTAGCTACTTCCCATTGATCCCTCCTTTCCAACTCTTTTGTGTCTTCAGCTTGGAGAAAATGATGAAGAACTTGGTTTCTACAGTAACTACACCCTGCAGGCATTTTTTAAAAAAGTGTTCTTTTTAGACTGCAAAGATGCAGTGTATTTTGTTTCTTTAGAAACTTTTTTCTCTTAGTCTGGTGCTTTAAATTTTTCATGGTTTAAAGCCATAAAGGATGGTGAAATTTATACATGTGAGCAAAGAGCTTTTAATCCAGATGGTAGCTTTTTTTTTTTAAAAAAAAGATGTTTAATGGTAATAGCAAAAGAAAAAAACAAAATGCAAAGAAAATTACAATGCAAATACATACATTCTCAAAGAAATAATAAAGGACTTCAAAAACGAAAAAAGAAAACAGGAAAAGGGAATGAAGTTAAAATATTGTTATAGCAGTCAACAGTAAAGAATGCTATATATACCTGTGTAATGTAAATATTCAAGTGTATATAGATAGTGCATTACGACAATTCATTTAGTGATTGTTCAAAGTTACAACGGCACTGAAAAAAGTGACTTATGACCAGTTTTCACACTTATGACTGTTGTAACATCCCATGGTCATATGATAAAAATTCAGACATTTGGCAATTAAGTCATTTTTATGAGGGTTGCAGTGTCCCAGGATCACATGGTCCTCTTTTGTGACCTTCTGACAATCAAAGTCAATGGGGATGCCAGATTCACTTAACAACAGTTTGACTAATAACTACAGTGATTCATTTAACAATTGCAGCAAGAAAGGTGGTAAAATGGGGAAAACTCACTTAACAAATGTTTCAGTTAGTAACAGAAAGTTTGGGCTCAATTGTGGTCATAAGTCAAGGACTATCTGTACTGAAAAGCAGAGACATTGCCAACAAAAGATACATATAGTCAAAGCTATGGTTTTCCTAGTAGTAATGTATGGTGGTTTGAGGTTGTTGTTTTTTTTTAATTTGATTTATATGCCGCCCTTCTCCAGAGACTCAGGGCGGCTTACAATACGTTAAGCAATAGCCTTCATACTTTTGTATATTTATACAAAGTCAGCTTATTGCCCCCATAAACTGGGTCCTCATTTGTCAGATATATACTGATGGTCGTGCTCATTCAGTCTATGAAGAAGTTATTTAGGCCATACAGCTTCAGGTTCAAAAAGTTATTTTATTATTTACAAATATACAATAATGAACAGGGTGTCCTGTTGCATTTGTTACCCTAACTGTATGACTCAGATGTTGAGAGGGAGAGAAGTTCACTGTTGTCTTGCTGAGATGGATGGGAAGAGTTGGACCATAAAGAAGGCTGAATGCTGAAGAATTGATGCTTACAAATTCTGGTGCTGGAAAAGACTCTTGAGAACCCCTTGGACTACAAGGAGATCAAATCAGTCAATTCTTTTTTTAAAAAAATATTTTTTATTTTATTCAAAAGAAAATTAAAATACAAAATACAAAACTAAATAAAAAATTGGTCAATTCTAAAGGAAATCAACCCTGACTGTTCTTTGGAAGGACAGATATTAAAGCTGAAGCTCTAATACTTTGGCAACCTAATGAGAATATACCATTAGCCTTTACTTTAAATGTGAGTGATATATAATATAATCATTTTAGGTATTCCAGAGGAAATCCGAACTGATTTAATACAACAAACATATATTGATTTTATATTTTGTAAAAGACTAATCAGCATCTAATAAAATTACAAGTTGATCTTCGTTTTTATTCAAATCGGTTAAAGTTACAACTAATCCATTGTTGGTTGATTGTCTAGTTTTTATACAGTCTGATAACTCTTAATAACAAGCAATATTTACTAACACTGCTGTTAATGATCTTTGTATCAATGTTAATTAATGAGATTTGATGATAATTAGCATCCAGAGTGTGGACTTTACCTGATTTTGGTATAACTAATATAAGCCTGTTTGAATGCTGCAGATGCAATTACTTTATCAAAGATCTCATCATACAATTGACAACATTTTGGCACTAAAAGGTCCTTAAAGCTTTTATACCACTTTTAGGGTATCCATCCAATCTTGGTGTTTTACCACTTGCCTATTTTAAAATTATTGATTTAATCTCTGTCTCAAGTAATGGGGCAAATAAAAGTTGTTTTTGTGTGTCATTCAAGTGCAGTAGATTTTATTTAGAAAACACATATATCTTAATTCAATACATTTGTGATACAATTCTGGACTTACAATTCTGGACAATTCTGGAACATTGGACTTACCTGAAGGTTCTTTCCCCTTACGCTGCGTGAGAGTCCATCGAATGGGTTAATCCTCATCTGATTGGCCAGAGACTGAGTAAGAATTTGTTTAAACACACCTCCTCTTCCTGTTTAGCCCCAGTTCTGAAATGAAGTCCGGATCTGAAGAAACAAAAACCTGAACGGAAAAGTAGTCAAAGTCTGGGATGCCCAACAAGGGAGGGTATGGACTCTCACGCAGCCCAAGGAAAAAGAACCTTCAGGTAAGTCCAATGTTCCTTTTCCCTTGCGCTGCTTAGAGAGTCCATTGAATGGGATATACCCAAGCTAAATATCCCTGGGGGGGCAGAAGAAGAGGAGGTAGGCAGACCCTCTGGAGGAAGGACCTGTTGGAGCACTCTGTGACCAAAAGCGGCTTCAGCTGATGCAAACTTGTCCAATTTGTAATTGCAAATGAAAGGCGTCAGTGAAGTCCAAGTGGCCGCCCTGCAGATCTCAAGAAGAGGAGCCTGGGTGGCCCAAGCCGCGGTGGTAGCCGCGCTATGTGTTGAGTGGGCTGTGATGCGGCCAGGAAGGGGCTTGTTCTTTCTTTCATAGGCCAGGGAAATGCAGGCCTTGAGCCAGCGAACGATGGTGGAAGAAGACACCTTTGAGCCAAGGGAACTTGGTTGAAATGAAATGAATAATGATTCAGATTTACAGAATGGAGCTGTCCTGGCAATATACTTTTTAAAGGCCCGACGAGCATCCAAAGAGTGCCAGCGTTGTTAGTTGGGATGAGCGGGCCTGGGGCAGAAGTCAGGTAACACAACTTCTTGGGCCCTGTGAAACCAGGTGTTAATTTTAGGGAGGAAGGTGGGATCCATCTGCAAAACAACCTAATCCGAATGAAATATGCACAAGTCCTTGTGTATAGAGAGCTGCCAGTTCGGACACCCTGCGAGCAGAAGTGACAGCAACCAGGAAGGCAACCTTGAAAGTCAGAAACTTGAGGCTGGTGGAGGACAATGATTCGAAAGGTGAGGCCATTAAGGCTTGAAGGACGAGACAAAAATCCCAGGAGGGATACCTGTGGATAGATGGAGGGCAAAGGTTGGAAGCACCGCATAAAAAACAACAAATACGTGATGCTGAGACAGCGTAACGTGATCCTTGCAGGTGAGAACAGTTGCCAAGGCCATGACCTGTCGTCTTAGGGTATTGACTGCTAACCCAGCATTGAGAAATGCTTGTGGAATGGATGCTCTTGTGGGGTCAATCCCCAAAGAGACACACCAACAATGAAACGAAGACCAAGTTGTGTCGTAAATACGAGTGGTAGACCCTCTGCGGGAAGCGAGGAGGGTGGATATTACCTCGGCCGAGAAGTGGTCCTGTCTCAGGATCTCCCTTTCAAGTGCCAGGTGGCTAACTGGAACCACTGGGGTTCTGGATGGTACACGGCTCCCTGTTGAAGGGAGATCTGATCTGGCGGGATCCTCCATGGGCGGGTGATTGATAGCTCCATGAGATCCGCAAACCAAGGACGTCGGGGCCAATATGGGGTGACAAGGATGATTTCTGTACTCTCCTCCAAGATCTTCCGCACAACCCTCGGTATCAGGGGTATTGGGGGAAAGGCGTAAAGGAGACCCGGAGGCCATTTGCAGTGAAGTGCGTTGGTCCCCTTGGCACCCGGAGTCCAGTACCTGAAGAGGAAGCAAGGAACTTGAGTATTGCTCGGACTGGCGAACAGATCGATTTGAGGCTGGCCCAGGCGGGACACAATTTGATGGAAGAGAGTGGGATGCAGTTGCCACTCCGCCTGGTCGATGGTAGTCCTGCTCAGCCAGTCCGCTCGGGAGTTGGAGGTTCCTGCTATGTGTTCTGCTTGCAGAGAAAGTAGGTGTCTCTCCGCCCATAGCCCCAGTTGTGCGGCTTCACTCATTAGGATCCTGGAGCGCGTCCCGCCTTGTCGGTTCACATGGGCCTTTGTCGTGACGTCTGTCCTGAGAAGCACGTGGTGCCCGGACAGTTGGTGTTGGAAGTGGTGGAGGGCCAGATGGCACGCAACTCCAGCCAGTTGACGTCGTTGAGGAGGTCCTTGGATGTCCAATGCCCTTGAGTGACCTGGGCTTTGAGGTGTGCGCCCCAGCCAAAGAGGCTGGCATCTGTGGTAAAAATCAGCACTGAAGCTCGTGGAAGATCTGAGGCCTTTTGTCAGAACTGTGCACGTCCACCAGTTGAAGGATTTTAGTACCTTCGGGGG
Source organism: Ptyas mucosa (assembly GCA_012654045.1). NCBI lineage: Eukaryota > Metazoa > Chordata > Lepidosauria > Squamata > Colubridae > Ptyas > Ptyas mucosa. The sequence goes on along the minus strand of WNWU01000012.1, from coordinate 2,227,965 downwards.
GACCCTGATCCAGGTATTGGAGTTGCTGATACCTGCCTTATGGCTTGGTAATAGAAGCCACTGAAGAGGTCGTGAGTGCAATTTTGCCCAAGGGACGATTGCCAAGCACAAGATCATTTGACCCAACAATTGAGAGAGCAGGAGGAGAGGTGCCCTGCATAGAGACCTCACCTGTTGCACCATGGCCTGAATGTTGCATCACCGTTCCTGCGACAGAAATACTAGACCTGCCATTGTGTCGATGCGGGCCCCGAGGTGGACCAAGTCGATGGAGGGAGTCAGTTGACTTTTCTCCCAATTTATGGTGAAACCATGTTGCTGGAAGGCCATGATAGTCACCTGGAGATCGTTCTGTGCCTGTTGGAATGATGAAGATTGAATTAAAATGTCATCCAGGTAGCATTGCACTCTGACCGGTGATGCCCTTAAATGAGCTGCCACTACATCTAGGAGTTCAGTGAAAATACGAGGGGTGGAGGAAAGTCCAGAGGGCATGGCTCTGTATTGAAAATGAGCCCCCCCCCCCATAGCAGAGGAATCTCCTGTGGGATGGTCTGATTGGAACATAGAGAGAGTGCGCGAAGCTAATTTGGCTGAGTTGAGAGTCACATCCGCAGCATACTCCGTAGCAGCGATCATCTTATTAATGCCCTGTTGTAAACGAGCATCCTCAGGAGATGCTCTAGCCTGCATCTGACGGAGCCAAATGAGGGGCGTCCTGGCGAAGGAGGAGGCTGCTGTAGCTGATTTGATAGCCCACATAGCGGCCTGGTGGGTCTTACGGGTAGAGATTTCGGCCCGTCTGTCTCCTGTACGAAGACCCTTGGCTGCATCGGATGGTAGGATGCTGGAGAGGTCAGGCTGGCCATGGGTACATCAACCGTGGGGAGCTTGAGGAGGTCCTCGAGCTCCTGCTCCACTGTGTACAGCTTTTTGTCCAATCCACTAGGTGTTGATATGGAACCGGGCTGGGCCCATTGGCATTGGACGGTATCAATGAAGAGTTTTGGGGATGGTACAACCTCCTGTTCAGTAACAGCCTCTGTAAAAAGTAGCTTGTTGGAGTCATGGGGATCCGAAGAATCCTCTGTGCACGTCAGGGAAACTCCCATATTGACAGTGACTTTGGCCTTATGTAATAAGGTCTTAAACAGCTCATGTTGGAAGAGACCCGTGGAACGGGCCTCACCGATGGGGTTTCTTCTTCGTCACCAGAGAGACTGTAATCAAAGGCCTTCTCTTCATCGAGGAGCGATTGGTCACTATGGTGAGAAGGTGAAGGGGAACGGGTGGCTGAAGAAGAATCGCTGTCCAGATGGGATGAATCCCTGGAGGACCGTTGTGTTGGAACAGGAGCAGATCATGGGGCCAGAATTCCCCTTTGGGTGAGGGCCGTATCAATGCCTCTAGCCACTGTTTGTGTAATGAGGTCGCACATTTCCTGAGGGATTGTAGAGGTATGGCCCTCTTCCGGGCGGAGCCCTGCCGCCATAGGAATGAAGGTGGCAGATGGTTTAGAAGCGTGTGGTTGCCTAGCCATAGTTGAGGTGGAATCAGTTCCTTGAGAAAAGACCTCTCTGACAATGGTTTGGTCCTCTTGAGCCTCAGTAGAAATGTTTGGAGACCAGGAAGAGGTATCCTGGTGAGTCTGAATGGAGGTGTCCTGCCCTGGGGCTGGGGTGGATAGAGCTGCCATTATGGGAGGTGAAGGTTGGATGATGGCTTCTGCCTGCTTCTTTACCTTGTCAAATTGTTTAGTTAACTCCAGATGTCTTCTCCTAGCATTCTTTTCTGCTGCAGCAGAAGAAGTAGAAGGTGCAATTTGAGATGTTTTAGCTTTGGAGGGATGCTTGTTTTTGGATCTGCCCCTGTGCTGCGAGGGAGATTTAGATCTCCTGGATGGGGAGCGACTGCGATCGGCCATCTTGGAAGGAATAATGGCTGAAATAATTTACAGGAGTGGAGGCAGCGAAAAAACTGAACAAAACAAATAGTGGCAGGTCCAGCAGGGATAGGCAAGTTGGAGAAATGCTGTAGAGCCTCCCCCCAAAGAAAGTCCAGCTGGGGCAATATGGTGCAAGGCTGGCAAAAACAGCCCCGTTATAGAAAAGCCTCACATGGTGCCAGACAAAATGGCACAGGGCCGACAACACAGCCCTCAGGCGTCACAAAATGGCGGCCAAATGACTGGGATTAGGCAACACAGCTCCACGAATGTTAGAAAGCCCCTGTGGGACGGCGTGGAGCCAACAGCACAGCTCCTGAAGCGCCCAGAGTCTCATACAGTCAAATGGTGCAGGGTAGACAACACTGCCCCTTTGACGCCTGAATCGAGCCCGCAGAGAACTGGAGCAGACAGAACAGTCCCTGGAGTAATGGCGACGTGGGCAAACCGAGAGAGAGCTGAGCTCTGACAACACTGAGCTATCCTCGATCCCTGCAGCGCGAGGCCGACAACACGGCCTCCCACACGCTCCCCTGGCAACTCACAGACAGCCGATTAGGTTGAAATCACAGTCAAAGGAGTCCTGGTGTCAATGGCGGCAAGTGGTGAAAAGAAATCCAAACCACCACCGGGAAAGCCGCGGGTCAGCTGACCAGCGCTCCATCGATCGGGACCTCCCAAACTGCCGGCAGATCAGTGGACTCTTAACCAGATGAAAAATAATGAACATGTTGAAATTCTCAAAGTTTAGAGAGTCCAGTTAATGGAGCTAAAAGAAAAATGTCTCTAAAGGCCGCACTGAGTAAGGAATGGGGGCTAAACAAGAAGAGGAGGTGTGTTTAAACAAATTCTTACTCCGTCTCTGGCAAATCAGATGAGGATTAACCCATTCGATGGACTCTCTAAGCAGCGCAAGGGAGAAATTATTCTTCTCCCTATAAATTGTAATTGTTTTCCTCACCAGTTGTTTTTTTTCCAAGCTGAGGATCCAATATTTTATTAAAAACTCCTCCTATTACCACTTTAATCATTAAATTCACTGATTCAATATTGAAAACATTCATAAAACATAATAGGAGACCTTTAAATTAGGCCTATAAACATTAACCATATTTATTAGAATCCCTGCTATTACATCAAATAACCTGTTGTACATGAATTAAATATCTTTTTGAATCAGAATGGTCACACTTTTAGCTTTTGTCAAAGTATTCGTGAGGCAAACTTCTTCTATCCATTCCTTCATTAGTAAAGATTTGTCATGTTCAGTTAAATGAGTTTCTTGTAGATAAGCAATGCTGTCCTTGTAGGTTAAGACATTTAAAAGTGCTGTTGGCCACGTATAATTATAATTAGTTTATCTTTTCTAGAAATAAACCCTGAAATGTTTGGAAAGGAAATTAACTTAAGGATATAATGGGCCAAACTGATATGGAGGTGAAATTTTATAAATAGTTATATTTCAGGCAATTCTGAGTCTGTCCATATCATTATAAGGCTTTAATACTGTGTGAGAGATTTTTTTCTGTTTAAATAGGATTTATTTGTAAACCATTTTGACCTAAAGAAAGAAAGTAAGAAAATCTTCAGATATTTTAGCTTTAGTCAATGGGGTGGGTTCCCTTAGGATTCCATCAGTTGACTTTATCTTAATTTCATACTATGTTTTGAAGAAATCCTTATAGATAAGTTCAGAATGACCTATATGTCAATATTTATTTATTTGTAACATTTATTAACTGCCTATCTTGCCACAGAGTAAATCTGGGTGGCTTACAATATTAAAAGTTAAAATTGTATAATTTATAATAATACAAACACAATTCTATAAAATCAGCCTAGCTAAAAAGATGGAGGGAAGGAGTATGATGAGAAGGGGTGTGGAATTTTGTTAATCTTGTCAACCACCCCTAATGTAAAATCCCTCTGTTGGAGCCCCAAGCCAGCTGGCAGAGCCAGATCTTTAAGCTGTTACCAAAGGTAAGGAGGTTGGAGCCGACCTCACTCTGGGGAGGCAAGATATTCTAAAGGGCAGGCACAATGGCAGAGAAAGCTTTTCTCCTGGAGTCCACCAGCCAGAATTCCCTGGCCAATGGGGCCTCCTCTGTCAGCACGGGTAGGGCAGGCTAATTCAAGTGGGATGAGATAGTCCTTGTTGTCATATACTAGGCCCATATGTCAGTATAGGACTGTTATTAACATTTTCAGTGGCAAAAAATACGGTTGCAAAAAAATTCCACTTACATTTTTTATTTTTTAAAAACACAAATCCAGATAGGGAAGAAGGGTGGATGAGGATGGATTGATGTGATCTGCAAAGATGCTCCACATTGTCTTTGTACTATTCTGAATCACCTGATTTTTGTGAAGCATTGTACAACATTGCTTTGAGAATATGTCTTAAAGCATTAGCCTCATAGTTTACTGATTTAAGAGCTTGAATAATTATCAGACAACTTTAATGCTGGTTTTTATGCCACTTCAGAATTTTATTAAATGATTATTGATTGCACTTTTGTTATATAAAAATTAAAAGTAAAATCCACAAAAGAACAAATTTCTAAATGAATGTGATTGTATTTACCACTGATTCTTACTACAAATATATTCATTATGTAGCTTTATAACAATTGAGCATATTTTCTTTTTTATTATTATTAATATGAATGCTGTTAAAATTATGCAAATACAAAAAAACGTAATTTCAGTTACTTAACACCTTTTCTTTTTTACTTTTCAGGTGTACATTCAGGTTTCCCAGCACAAACATCAAGATAACATTTACAGCTTTATCCAATGAAAAGAGAGAAAAACAGGAGTCCCCACAGTCCCCAGTGAAACCTGTACAACCCCAGATTTCTCCCCTAACAATAAACATTCCAGACAACATGGCTCACTTGATCAGCCCTATTCCCTCTCCCACAGGAACCATCAGGTATTTTTATATTGTTTTGCTGCATTTAGGTTTATCGTAGAACTACAACAATGTAATATTAATTTATAATTATTTAATTAATTACTAATTTTAAATTCTGCAATCACATTTAACTTATCCTTGGAGCAAATTATTTTTGATTTTTTTCTAATGCCACTTAATCATGTTTATTGGCATTAGATGAAACTCCAGCAATCATTCTTAGTTAAATTAGAGATGGTGCTGACAGTCTCCTTAATTTCAGTGTGGGCTTGACCTATTTAGACATAAGGAATGTAAATATGTGGGGCCTTATTTGAAGAGAAATAAATGTATACATATGGGGACTTAATATGTATCTGTTATGTATTATTATTTACTTATTATGTATTCATCTGATTGTGAGTTGCCCTAGTCCAGAAGCAACCTATGGGTGGCTTCACATAATTAAAAAAGCAATGTAATATTAAAATTTGCCCTGAGGAAACAATTGAAAAAAATTTCATATGTTTCAAACTAGAGGGACCCATCAGGCACTCTAACCCACTAGATGTCATTGTTTAATTGTTAGGATCTGAAGTAAACCATTCTATCTGATCATAGAGAGTAGGCAAATACTATCAGAGACAAATGTTCTCCAAATAACTTGGTCCTAGTTCACACAGAGCTTTATAGATAATAGTTAGCATCTTGAATTTCATCTGAAGATTTTCTGCAGTTCACGAAGCAGAGGTGTTAACATAGGCATAGCAAGGCTGTTGCATTGTGGACTAACTGTGGTTTCTGAGTGGGCAGTTCCATGTAGTGATAGTGCTTAACTGCCAGCTAGCCTTACTGAGAGAAATAATGCTGAGGGCAGAAGAGTTTATTCTTTGTCTGGTCTTCTGAATTCTTTAAATGGACTCATAATTTAAAATGAAATGTGAAAATAGATTTTGGAATAATTTTTGCATGCAGCAAGCGGCTTGATGAAAGTTTTTGTTACAATAACAGTTTGTTCAAACTAATGTTAACCTAATCTTCCTTGATACAGATCATAATTAATTGCCTTACGTAGACAAGTATGTGTACTAAAACTATAAAATTAAAACAGAAGTATTTGTTTCCAAAATATTTGAGAAATGGTTTAACTAAGAACAAAAAGTATTTGTGCATCATTCTGTGCAAATATTTTATTATGTATCATTCTTAATATTTCCCTTGCATTCTTTAAAAGCTACTGCAGAAAATTGTCATCACCATCTGACAATATAAGGCAAGGTTTGCAACTAGAAGGGGATATGTTGTCAATGAGGCATCCTACACAATGTAAACCAGATCAGTATACTGTATGATTAAAAAAACCCTACTTAATTTAATTTAAAAATATGCCAAAGTTCTGAGCGTATCTTTTGTGATTCTTGATATCAGGAAAAACATTATTTCATGTAAAATCAAAAACATCATTTTCAGGCCGAATAAAACATAAACAACATGCCCCAGGAGAGGTAATTGTGACCATATTCATTTTTCTCATGGGGGAAGTGACTAGTTCTTTATGTTAACCAGTGCTCAGATTTTAAATTTATATTTACCGACAAAAAAATAAAGGGGAAGCAGTATGCTCCATCCAATATTTGGGTAGAACAGATTGAACAGATTGCCCTGATAAAAAACAGTGCTCAGGTATGAAGGAACTCAGAAATGTTTTTTTTTCCTATGGAACATCTATGCTTATAAATTAAATGTATATATTCTGTAACACTGTTATTTATAGCATTCATACTGTATATAAGCAATACATACTTAAGACTTTTCTCAAGAAAAATAAAAATCCCAAATATTAACTTTTTAGTGGAATTCATAGTCTTAAAAATATGCTGTTAAAAATATCTTAGCATCTTAAAATGTGTCATTCCTAAATGCAAAACGTTTTAAGTTACATTAAGAATACTGTTATTAATATCTTTATAACTCAGTGAAGTGCATTATTAAAAATATTTTCATCTTTTTATTAAGTGTGTTTATATGAACCCCTGTCTATCAAAGGTACTGTGGGCTGTGTTTTCAAACATCATTTTGAAACAGCAGGAACATTTTCTGTTTTAATTACCCTGGAATGCAGACAGATTTCTTCAGCTAAGACTAAGTTATTTGATAAATTTCAAAAACATTTCTGGGATATTATAATAAAATTACTTTAGAATCTCCTATTAATAAATAACCTATTTATGACCTTGTTTTAATACAAATTCTTCTAAATGAATTGATTAAAATGATAAAAATCTGTTGGGGAATTATAATTCTGCTAGCAATAGTAATGACCATGTGATACCTATCCTAAATTCATCATTCTAGGATGAATTTAATCTATATATCCTACTTTTAAAACTAGGGCCACGATATATAGGCTGAAAACATCCAAATAATCTCTAAGATAGTAACAAAAAGATACCAGAAGTTCTAACTCATTGAAAATGGTTTCATGTTATTTTTGGAATCCAGATATGGTAGTCCTTAAAATTTATTATTATTTGGCAGGTTTATAATAATTTATGTATTTTATTAATATCAAGTCTTTAGATTTAATATACTTTTAATAACATTTATTCTGGCATAATTATTATAATCCGATTCTTCCAAACATTACACTGATGATAGTTGTAAGAGGAAGAGTGGACACTTACCATAAGGGCAAGTGTTTTATAGTAAAGGCAAATAGATTTGTTCAATCTTGCCTGTCATTGAAAAACTAGAATTAACCTATTTTTAATCTCTCAAGGGATTGTTTTTGGAATAGAGGCAATATTTGCAAAGATGTTCCTATAAATATATATTCTGATGATAATACAGAAGGAAAATCTGTATCCTTTTAATTGTCATTCCCTACTAATGTCAGTATAACTCAGCTGGAGAATGTTTGTTCAGGAAATTATGTTTAGCTGAAGGAAATTACTGGCTACAATGATATATATTCTGTGATGAAATAGACAACTCTTTTCATACTGTTTTACAGTGCTGCAAATTCCTGCCCATCTAGTCCTCGTGGTGCAGGTTCTTCAGGGTACAAAATGGGTCGTGTAATACCATCTGACTTACATCTTATGGCTGACAATTCACAGTCAGAAAATGATAAAGAAGCATCTGGTGGAGATAGCCCAAAGGTGAGATTCTTTTGATTAGAATCCATTTGTAAAATCAGTTACTGAGTAATATATTAGAAGTTAATTGAAAAATACTGCTTTGAAAAGTAAACAGAAATAATGTATATCCATAGGAGTTCAGACTGAAAACTAAAGTAGATCCTATGATATTCACATTGAACTTAAAGCTTACATAAACGTATGGCTGAAATTTGGATAGCATAGAAAGCAAAGAAAAAAGCCATTTTGTAAGCTGCTTATTTTAGCACATTCAAAATTGAGAAAAGCATATTCAAACTTAACAGTTTTTAATGATATATTTATTAGTAGTGCATGTGTGTTAGATTTATACATGAACCTAAGACCTCAGGGTGAGGATTCTGAAAATACTTTTGGATTAATTGGTAATCTTTGATTTATTGGAGCATGCCAATCATGGTTGTAAATTGTGATGGTATCCCAAACAAGTTGCACATATCTGGCTACAAGGCAGTGGTAACATGCCGTACAATATGGCATTTTTTTAAAAAAAATGAGGGTTCCCCCCCTTCCCTTCTTGTTTCTCCTCTTGCTTCTGCTACAGGAGAACATCTACTGTCATGGATGTCTGTATTTTGAATGGAAACATTTTCTGCTGTGGTCCATGCTTTTTACCTCATTTCTCTTCTAGACATGTGATAAGCTGTTGGATGATATTAAGCTAGCATGATTACCAGAAACCAGGCAATACTTGCAAGATTTAAAAGGAGAAACTCTTAGACTTGCAGCTTCTCTATTTAGCCTATCTCAGTGATGGCTAACCTTTTTGCCATCACGTGCCAGGAGCAGGGGTGGGGGGGTCGCACACACACGCGCCCACACCCATAATTCTATGTGCCCTGTGCATGCAACCCCCCCCCCACTCCCACCTTGCTCCTGGCACGTGATGGCCCGGTGAGCCTGGTAGACCTGTTTTCCTCTCTACCCTGGCTCCAGAGCCTTTCTAGGAGCTTGGGGAGGGCAAAAACGGCTTCGGGTCCCACCAGAAGTTGGCAAACGGGCCGTTTCTGGCCTTTGGAGGGCTTCCAGGGGGCTGGGGAAGGCCGTTTTTGCCTTCCCCAAGCTCCTAGAAAGGCTCTGGAGCCTGGGGCGAGAGAAAAACAGCTCTTCCCCACCACCACCCCAAGGCCCTCAGGCAGGAAACAGCCTGTTTCCCTACTTCTGGTGGGCCCAGAAGGCCTGAGGAGCTGAGCTCGCATGCTACCTGTGGCACACGTGCCATAGGTTCGCCATCATGGGCCTATCTCATAGTATTCTTGCATTGATAAAGATAAAAAGTGTCTTGAGATCCTGCAATAAAGGTGGCATATAAATTAACAAATAAGTATATAAACAAAAATGCTGTTCTGCCAAAAAGAGAAGCACATTTGGCTTTTGTACTTTTGCTGTAATCCCCCAATCTGCTAATTGCCCCTACCTGAACAGCAGACTAGCTCAGTTTGTGAGTTGTGAACCCAAAGATAAATGGCCACAAATACAGAAAAACAAAATCATGCACTACATGATGCTTTTTTGTGCTGCTTTTAAATAATTATTTTTGCTATTTATAAATTCATAGAAATGGGTGGATTGGCAAGTAGAGAGCTGTATACTCAGGAAGCAGCATGAAAGTGAGTGCTGATTAGTTGAAGTTCTCAGGTACGCCAAACTACTGTTCTCTGGTTATTTTAGGCTGAACTTAGTTCCTACATAACAAACAATATGCTTAGGAGTTGCAGGGTAAATATACTAAGAGAAAAAGGGCGTGGTAACAGTAAAGCACATTAGAGGTATTTTATACTTGGAATGAATTGTGACAGGCAGAGCTGTATGTGATAAAATTGAAAATCCAAATGTAATAAAAATGAAAAAGTTGTTAAATGTGCATGGTGGTATCTCTCAAGTGATAATGTCCTTTGTATTAAATTATAAAGTTGGTGTTATATTTCTAATGCTCCTGGAGGGATGAGCTATTTTCATTATGTTATTATTTTTAATATTTAGGATGATTCAAAGCCACCTTATTCCTATGCACAACTAATTGTACAAGCAATTACAATGGCTCCTGATAAGCAACTTACACTAAATGGAATTTATACGCACATAACTAAAAATTATCCTTACTACAGGACAGCAGACAAGGGCTGGCAGGTAAAAATTATTAATATTGTTTTAAATGAAATGAGCAAACTATGGTGAATTAAAGCTAGGCATCTGCAAAGTCTATAGTTTGGGTAGATTATTTGGGGGAGAGAGAATTCTGGAGAGCTATTTCTTCCTTAAGATCACATCAATCTAATTACTTCAGGAATGGTCTAGCATTTTCTGGAAATTGATTGTCTAAACCAGGAGTAGCTTTGTGATGTTTCAGAGGAAACATGGTACTTTGAGATTCTTACTTGTTCTTGTAAACTATTTCTTTCTCATAGAATTTCTTCATAAAATAGTTTACTTCACAACTTTTAATTCTTAGTTGCAAATTGTGCCATTTATATTTCTATACAATCTAGTTTTGATTGTGAAATTTGATGTTGAAATATCTTTATATATAGGAAGAATATATTAAAATTAAACAGTTTAATATTAATGGTATAAGGAATGTCATTATATGTGCATTGTTTTGTACAATGTGCTCATAATACGATGCTTACATTTATCAAACCAAATAACATTCATTCCAATTTCAATAACTTTATATTACTATAGATTCATCCTAATTCCTATTGCCTTTGAATGTCTGAACTCCGAAAAAAAGTCTATGGTCATCTTGTTTTGCTCACATTAACATACGTTGACTGTATATTTTGAAGTTTTTAAAATATTATTATTATTATTATTGTTGTTGTTGGTCGTACAATCAACCTGATGTTTAAATTGGATTTGGCATTTTTATCCACCTGCTGAGTTGTTCCCAAGGATCTGGGATAAGCAGATTTGTTATTTGATGGTGGTAAAGGTATCGTCACAGAACTTAAACTGTTCCAAGCTGCTTTTTGCAATTGACTGATGGAGATTTTGTCAATGCCAATGGTTTTCCAGGTGGTACACCAGATGTTTTGGGATTGTACCCAATATGCCTATTATTATTCTTAATATCTTTGGTTTTTTGCCACAGTTGTTCTACTTTTGTTTGCAGATCTTTGTTGTTATATGTGGATTGTCTACAGTTAAACACGCTCGGTCAATTTTTCAAGGACCTAAGAATAAGAAAGCAGTTTAAGAATATGAGCAGTTCTAAGTGGGATTTTTTTTTATTAGAATGTATTCCAACTTAATACTGAGATGGATGATTTCTTTGTTTTCTTTTATGACTCACAGAATTCAATACGTCACAATCTCTCTCTGAATCGTTATTTCATCAAAGTACCACGTTCCCAGGAAGAACCAGGCAAGGGTTCCTTCTGGAGGATAGATCCTGCCTCTGAAAGCAAATTAATAGAACAGGCTTTTAGAAAAAGGCGGCCAAGGGGAGTACCTTGCTTTAGAACCCCACTGGGACCTCTTTCTTCTAGGTAAGGTATTGAGGACGACAACTTAAGCATAGCAGTCCAGAGGCTTTCCTTTAAGTGCACTTCAGGGTCTATTGACTGAAGGATGATCATTGCTTGTCTAAACAACAGAGATGTTTATCAAATAAATGATTGGGGCACAAAGGAAACTATTAACATTTTCTCCTTGAGGAGGTTTGATGGTTCTTTTATGATTACATCTAAGGAAGAAATGTTCCCTGGAGTTGTTACCGACTGTATTCACACTTTAAAGATCTAGCAAATATATTTGCATAATATACTAAGCGTAATTATTGATTTATTTATTCAGTTTATATGAATAAATACATATTAATACTAACCTTGGTTAGATTTTCTTGTGGCTTAGCCTATTATGTAAACCTAGACTGTCTTACTTAATCTTTATTCAATGTGTTACGTTAACTGGAAAAAAAGGGTTAATTCTTGCTGTATGAACATTAACACTGTTCTAGTCATGCTAATTTCTTTGCCATTTGTCATTTGTGTAAATGCAGCATGTTTCATTTCTTATCTTAAAATAATGGAATGTAAGGAGTTGGTTATGAGCCTTGGAGATAATATATTCCAACCCGCTGTCCAGTGCAGGAATCATAGGAGCAATAACTCGGGATAGTGGGGTTAATTCCCTTAGTGTAAATATAGTGCTGTTACACATATAGTTGGTTCATGACTGGAGACTTGTTTGTAATCAGCCTGCTCACAGTTTGGTGTTACCTACAAACACTTATTGCACCCTATAGAATCACCTAATCAACTTGAGCTGATTGCAGAAAGCCCTGGTTAGTACTTTAATGGGAAACTATAAAAAGATTTCCAGGCTGTAGATTATATTGGAATACAGAAAATTAAATTCCTGAAAAAGGCAGTAACAAGCAACTGCTATATTGTTGCCAAGAAACATATTCTTGTTTCAGACTGTATCCATATAGTCACCAAAAGTCAATCTTAATGAAAGAAAGACTTTACTTTTACTTTTAGCAAAAAAATCAACTTGATATTTTCCTCATAGTCTCAGCCATTTAAAAAAAAAGAAAAAAAAAACTGGAAAAAGTGCTTGGGATTGAAGAAAACAGCAGAGAGAAAAGACAGTAATATGTAATATTTTCTAGTCACACGTTGCTTTTATGCTCCAAATTACAATTCCCCAGCAGCATATTCTCTATGAAAATTTGAATACATTCATGTTCTCGTAAAAAAGACATGATTGGAAACTAAAATTGACAAGTAGTTTTATCCCGTTAAGTATTTGGAATAATTTAATAATTTGTTAAATTAATAGTTTAAAGAATCAAAAAAGACTTGAATTAGAAGTGAGTAAAAGATGGAATTTATAGTTTTAAGGTGAGGAGTACAAGTAGCATTTCATTTTCATTTCTTGTTTCAATTGAATTACATTTAAATTTCGTTTAAACTGAAGTTTATTACTTAGGCATTGTCTGAAACATGCATCTTGGTGAAGAACTGTTTATTTAAAATAAGACTTGTGTTTTAGAGAAGATACGAAAGTAAATTAAGTGGAAAAACCAAGATTAAAGTATTTCACTTTAAATATAGAATGTAGGACATGTGTTTCTATTATTAAAATTCTCATTAAATTCTGGCCCATTTATACCACTGTTACATTCTGTACTTCTGAATAAACACTTTGCCTGCCTTTAAGTTACCTCTATAAAACTTCTATAATCAAGAACATTGACTGCTATTTAAACAGCAAAAAATCCTCCCTGTGGAAAGTGTACGGATCAGAAATTTTTTTGTGGGTTATGATAATAGTTATTAATTTTGTATCTAAAAGTGGCCATTTCTGTTCTTTATTTGCAGAAGTGCCCCAGCTTCTCCTAATCATTCTGGAGTATTATCTGCTCATTCGAGTGGTGTGCAAACCCCAGAAAGCCTGTCAAGGGAAGGGTCACCTGTCCCAATGGAGCCTGAGCCAAGCAGTATCCAGCCAAAATTAGCAGTAATACAAGAAGCACGATTTGCACAGAGTGCTCCAGGTGAAATTTTCACGCAGCGCTTATGTATTAAAATTACACAAGAATATTCTGTGGATGATTTAAAATACAAGGATTCTAGAAATTTTACATGAAAATAAAATATATTATCTTAGTGGTGGCAATGTTATGTAGTACTGAACTAGGGCGGGTGAGAGCCAGATGCAAGTCCAACTTTAGTTATGAAAATTCATTGGGTGACTGTGCCAATCACACATTTGACTCACGCTATCTTGCAAAGCTGCTTTTGTAGGAATAAAGTCAAGGATTATGCCCATATAAATCCCTTTCAGCTATTAGAGGTAAAGATTGGATAAATATATAATATATAAGACATAATCTAAATGTTTCCTCATACTAAATTATGACTGATAAATTCATAGTGAAATAAGCTGTGATGAATGTTGTTGTTTCCCAACTCTGAATAGCACAGTTCTGTAGCTTATCGCATTTTCACATTTATTTTTATTTTATTTATTTTATTTTATTTTAGGCAATTTGTATGCCGCCCTATCTCCGGAGACTCAGGGCGGCTCACAACAAAAAAAACCCCAAACCCAATAAAACACAAAATACACACAAAAAGTACACAAATGCATAAATATACAATTAAAACATATATCAAAACCCATTAAAATAATCAAACCCCCTCAGTCCAGGATTACAGCAAAAATTCTGGACCATGTGGAACTGGGCCATGCGAGCAGCAGATTGGCACACATGCATGTCCAGCTTGATTTATGTGAGCGATGGGCCAGTGCACATGCATACTCATGCAGCTCTACTTGTGCAAATTGAGCATGTCCGTGTACGTACACGCCAACTCACTGCTCATAAGTTGAGCTGTGCCAGTGCTCATGTGCAACAGCCTGCCACTTGCGCCACCCGGTCCCCCCCTTAACCACAAACAACGCCATTTTACTAGATTACTAACATCCTGGCCAGTTCATGTAAATCTCAAAGGAGAAAGGGTTAATTTTTCTGATAGCCTGCGGAGGGATGGGAGCAGGGTGAAATCCAGCAGGTTCTGACAGGTTCTGGAGAACCAGCAGCAGAAATTTTGAGTAGTTCTGAGAACCGGGAAATACCATCTCTGGCTGGCCCCAGAATGGGATGGGAATGGAGATTTTGCAAAATCCTTCCCCCAGGAGTGAGGAGGGAATGGGGAATTTGCAGTATCCTTCCCCTGGAGTGGGGTGGGAATAGAAATTTTGCAGTATCCTTCCCTACCACACCCACCAAGCCACACCACGCCCACCAAGCCACGCCCACAGAACCGGTAGTAAAATAATTGGGATTTCGCCACTGGATGGAAGTCTATAAAGTGGCCCTTCGCTCTAGAGCTGTAGGTATTTTACCTTGTTACTCTCAATCTCCCCCACCCCCATCGGTGAATGCATGGCAGAGGTGAGATTGTAATGAAACAGAGGTGAGGCAGGAGACTTATTGTATTCAAAGTGGCTCTTATTCCAATTAGACTACCATGAATCTTTTTTTAAAAAAAAATTGGAATAGGTAAGCTTGGAACTTAGAAGAATTAAGCAGACTTTTTCGACACCAGAATTGTTTAGTGCCATTGTCATCAGCACTTCTAGAGGAAGTTTTGATGGCTTCAACAATAAGATGATGTTGGATCAAAGTCTTTCCCACTGAGATTACTGCTGGCAGCGGCAGCAAATTCTAATGCTGAAAAGAAGTATTGGATTCAAATGTACCTATTGTGCCTGTTCCAAGTTGGAAGACCATAAGCATCCATCAGGAATTATCTGTAGGTGTGAAACATAAAGAACCCAGCTTGGAAGTATTTCCATATAATTCTTGATTTTGGGTCTGAGATCAATTTTGCCAGACTGAGGACTGCATCTACAGTGTATACTCTGTGAACTATTAGGAGGGGCTGGCTTGACTCCCTTTCTCTCACACATGACACCTGGGCTAAATTGCCTGTTACTCTTCTGGAATGCACTTCCTTCTGGGGAATCATCTCACTACATTCCATACCACAGATAAAGGTCATGTGACACATACACCCCAGCGTGCTTCAACCAACATTAATACAGGCCAATTGCCAAGCACCCAAATTTTGATCATATGACTGCAGGGATGCTGAAACATTCATAAATGTGGGGATCAGTTGTAAGTCACCTTTTTAGCATGATTGTAACTAAAACAGTTGTTAAATGAATGGTCATAAGTTGAGGACTATCTGTAAATACATTGTTTTATTTTGACAGTTAAATAGTATAGAATGAAGTCTGCAGAAAGGGAAAAACAAAGAACTTTCTGAGACATACCTAGAATGCTAGAAAATGAACAATATATGTTCCACCAGGGGCGGGTTTCAAAACCTGTCACTACTGGTTCGCTCATGGGCACTTGCATGTGACTTTTCTGCACAGAAAGGGTCTGGGTGGAGCCTCCCCCCGCTGCTGCTACCGGTTCGCCCAATCTGCGGCCAACCGGTAGCAACCCACCACTGTGTTCCACCTTCAGTGGATGTATTCTATCACTGAAATATAGCAGCACAACATTTTATGTATAAGGTTTTTTTAAAAATCAGGTTATAATGTACTAGTAGTACTAATAGTGACATAGCAGTGAATTTTAACCTGATATAAAGAGATAATAATTCCTAACCCCACTGGATTAATCTCTGAGTAGTTTGAAAATTACTTGAAGGGGGGGCGGCAGGATCATGGCTCTTTTAAAAAGGATTTCTTTCTACCTTTCTTTACAGGATCCCCCCTATCTAGCCAACCTGTTTTAATTACTGTACAGAGGCAGCTGCCACAAACTATGAAACCTGTCACATACACTGTTGCAACTCCTGTGACAACATCAACGTCCCAGCAGCCTGTAGTACAGACGGTTCATGTTGTTCATCAAATCCCAGCTGTATCTGTCACAAATGTGACTGGATTAGCACCAGCAAATACTTATACTGTAGCTGGGCAAGCAGTGGTTACACAAGCTGCAGTGATGGCCCAGCCTAAAGGAGAACCTCAAGAGAACGGAGATCACAATGAAATGAAAGGTAAAAATAATATAATGATTTATTGAAATTTCATGCTACTTTCTTTTATATATCATAAAAGAACTTTGATGTTTACTTACTACTTTTACCATTTCAAACATTTACCTAATTTTTTCTCTCTCTAGTTAAAGTGGAACCTGTACCCGCAGTTAGCCATACAACTCTAGGAGCTGCCAGTCGCATCATTCAGACATCTCAGACTACACCGTTACAAACGGTTACTCTAGTACAACAAGCACCTCTAGGTCAACACCAGCTACCAATAAAAACTGTAACGCAAAACGGAACACACATAGTACCTATCACCACAGCAATGCAGAGTCAGGCTAACGCTGGTAAGCATTTTAAATTGAGTGTTAAGCGTCACAAATTACCTATTGTAAAAATAATATCCAAAATAAATTCATCAGTGTTTCCTCATATTGTTGAATATTAACTACATGTAACTTCTATTTGGGTCTTATTTGTAGTCTAAATCTTAATATGTCTTTTCATAATCATTTTTGCCTATCTTGTTTTTCTTCCATACTAAATTAGCAACTGGCATTGCATAAGTAGTTCTGATTGGGAAAAAAAAGTCTCTGGGGAATGTACTTCTTGAAGAATAGATGTTCATGTTATATGAAATTGCTTTTGAAATTGAATGCATATAATGAAAATGTGAAAATGCATGTAATGAAAATGTGAAAAAATACAACTAAAGATTGTATATTTAGGAATACTTATAATATTATTTTGAAGTCTGTTAATAGGTGTGTGAAATGCTGTGTTATCATTTAATCTTACATGAACAGGTCTTCAATTTACAGTTGCAAGAAAAAGTATGTGAACCCCTTGGGATTACGTGGAGTTTTGCATGAATTGGTCATAAAATGTGCTCTGAACTTCATCTAAGTCACAACAATAGAAAAACACAGTCTGCTTAAAATAATACTACACAAACATTAGATGTTGCCATGGTTTAATTGAACATAACATGTAAACATTCACAGTGCAGGGAGGAAAAAGTATGTGAGCCCCTAGCCTAATGACTTCTCCAAGAGCTAATTGGAGCCAGGAGTGAGCCAACCGTGACTCCAATCAGTGTGATGATATTGGATGTGTTTCTGACAGCTGTCCTGCCCTTTAAAAACACACACCTGTTTTGGGTTTACTGGTTTCAAGAAACACTGTCTGATGTGATGCCTCGCAGAAAAGAGCTCTCAGAAGATCTATGATCAAGAATTGTTGACTTGCATGAAGCTGGAAAGGGTTACAAAAGTATCTCCAAAAGCCTTGATGTTCATGTGTCCACGGTAAGACAGACTGTCTACAAACGGAGAAAGTTTAGCACTGTTGCTACTCTCCCTAGGCGTGGTCGTCCTGTAAAAATGACTGCAAGAGCACAGCGCAGAATGCTTCATGAGGTAAAGAAGAATCCTAGAGTGTCAGCTAAAGACCTACAGAAATCTCTGGCACATGCTAACATCTTTGTGGACACATCTACAATAAGGAAAACATTAAACAAGAATGGAAGACATGGGAGGACACCACGGAGGAAGCCATTGCTGTCCAAAAAAAATATTGCAGCACGTTTAAAGTTTGCAAAAGAGCACCTGGATGTTCCACAGCACTACTGGCAAAATATACTGTGGACAGATGAAACCAAAATTGAGTTGTTTGGGAACTGTGTGGAGAAAAAAAGGCACAGCACACCGACATCAAAACCTCATCCCCACTGTAAAACATGGTGGAGGGAGCATCATGGTTTGGGGCTGCTTTGCTGCCTCAAGGCCTGGACGGATTGTTGTCATTGATGGGAAAATGAATTCCAGAGTTTATCAAGACATTTTGCAGGAAAACGTACGATCATCTGTCTGCCAACTGAAGCTCCGCAGAGGATGGGTGATGCAACAGGACAATGACCCAAAGCATACAAGTAATTCAACCAAAAAATGGCTTCAACAGCACAGAATACGCCTTCTGGAGTGGCCCAGTCAGAGTCCTGACCTCAACCCAATTGAAATGCTGTGGCATGATCTTAAGAGAGCGATTCACACCAGACATCCCAAGAATATTGCTACACTGAAACAGTTTTGTGAAGAGGAGTGGTCCAAAATTACTCCAGATTGTTGTGCAGGTCTGATCTGCAACTACAGGAAACGTTTGGTTGAGGTTATTGCTCCCAAAGGAGGGTCAACCAGTTATTAAGTCCAAAGGTTCACATACTCTTTCCTCCTGCCCTGTGAATGTTTACATGTTATTTTCAATTAAACCATGGCAACATCTAATGTTTGTGTAGTATTATTTTAAGCAGACTGTGTTTTTCTATTGTTGTGACTTAGATGAAGTTCAGAGCACATTTTATGACCAATTCATGCAAAACTCCACGTAATCCCAAGGGGTTCACATACTTTTTCTTGCAACTGTATGTCCTGTATCCTACAATGCCATAAGCTGTTGGGGAACTTCTTTGTTTAGATTGATTGAAATGTGCATGTTCAAACTTAACAAAGTCTGATAAGTTGCTGGCTTTTCAATAATTTAACATTAATCTTGAAGATTCAGATGACTTAAAATGAGTAGAAGTTCCTCATTGCCATGATATTAAAGAGGATGGGGGAGAATTGTGTGTGATAAATAGCAAATTGTGGATGTCATTTTGCTAGGATTGCCTAGCAGTGACTACTTTTTGAGTTCTTATGAACTCAGTGGTGATATTATCTAAGCACCTTGTTTTCTGTTACCTTACTTTTTAATTTCCTTCAGATTTTTTAAGTATCAGGATCTTTTCAAATGAGTCTTATTTTCACATGTGTCCAAAAATATTTGGCTTTTTTCAGTGAGCTTTCTGTTTTTATTTCATCTAGAATTTAATTATTTATTCTTCTTGCATCCACGATATTCTCCATTGCAATGGAGATAGCATCCATGAACGGGTTGTCCTTGTTTGCTAGCCAATAGGACTGAGTCTGTCAAAGCTGTGAGGACATGCCTACCCCAGTGGTCCCCAGCTTTTGATTCAGTCCTAGCTAAAGACAGAGGTGCTTTTATCTAGGTCTCCTATTCCTGGATCCTTCTCCAACCTTTTTCACTGCTATACTGCCAACGGAACAGCTCCTTCACATCCTTGACAGCTGTACCACCACCTAATACAGTGTGAAGAGCTTTTAGCTTGAGCCCGCTGAGAGCCGCTCAGCATCAGGTCAGATCACCAGGAAGTAATTCTGACAAGGCGGCCAGTTGAGCTTGCTTGCAGTGCTAGCCGGGGCTTTTGCAGAGCCAAAGCTCCTGGTGAGAGCTTTGAAGCTCTGCCATTAACTGAGGGAGGCCGACTGACAGGTGAGCTTTGGATTGTCATCAAGACTACCGCCACTTCGTAATGAGAGGAGCCCCCGATGATCGAGTTCGACAGACATACTCCCAAATTGCTGTCTGCCGCCGTTCTTTCCGTCTTTTAAGGTGAGCCTGCTCGGCGGGAACTTCAAAATGAAAGCCGCGGCCGACGCTTTAAGCAGAGAAACCGCTTCGGCGCAGAAGAGCCCAGACAGGGCAAGAAAGGACGGAGCGGTTTCTGGGGCCTTGGAATCGAGGCCCGCAAGCCTAAAAGCCACAGCAAAGCTGTTGCAGAGCTCCAGGGTCATGGCCGGACCTACCAAGGCGGCAGAACGAGAGGCAGCAAGGTGCCAGAAAGCCATTGACCGGGAAGTGGCCAGGGCGCTGAAGGAGGCTGACTGCAGGAGAACGCCTCCAGCCCTCAGTCAGGCAGTTTCCTGCCAAAATGAGGGACAACCATTGGGGCAAATGGAGGCATTTGACAGCAGGCCTCCACAGGCTCTTATCTCCAGATGGCGCTGGAGAGCAGCATTTGACAGCTGAAGCCATTCTGCCCAGCAACAGTGAATCACAGTTTGGCTCATATCCAGACTCTTTCTTTACCTCTTCTTCCTGGCAATAGCCTTCAAGGCAAAGGGCTTCCTCAACTTTTAGCCTGATTGCAGTGGGAATCCGCTCAGGGGAAGTCCAGGAGTTTCAATTTCCTTCTGGCATGGAAGTCTTAATATCTGAGGCCATACAAAAGGGGATAGCAGCTGATTTACAGCAAAACCAGAGAGCTGCTTCAGTTAGTCCTTACCATCCCTTGCCCCTGGCTCTCCCCCTGGGGCCCCAGGCCTCGGGGGACTTTTTGCCCATGTAGGAGCCATACACCCCTGCTTCCTCAAATCAGTCACCCTCAGAGGAGGAGATGCCCAGGGAGTTAGAACTTTCAGAAGACGAGGGCTTAACACCTGATCAGCCAGATTTCACCGGTCTTTTCTGGCAAGCCTTGTTCAAATCCTTGCTGCACAAGGCTAGGAACACGGCATGCCTGGCTTGACATTTGCCAGCTCCAGAGCCACCTCTTGATAAATCGGAACCTATGGGCTCATTGTTTTCAGAACCAACGGCAGAGGTTGAGATGGTGCATTTGCCCAGAATATTTTTGGACGTAGTGCAGAGGCAGTGGGCCTCTCCGGGGGCAGAAGCAAACCCCAGCTCGCTGAACAAAAGGTTCTAAAATGTAGGCCCAGACTTCAGGGGCCTGCGGTGAATGCCCCGGTGGCAGCTTTAGCTGCCCCTCCATAATGTCAGATTCGCCAGAGGTTACCCTCCAACCTGAGGACAGACGGGCGGAGCAGTCCTTAAGGAAGGCCCACCAGGCCGCCGCTTGGGCTGTAAAAGCTTCCACTGCAGCATCCTTCTTTAATAGGGTGTTGTTCATTTGGCTGAGGCAACTGCAGGACAGAATTCCTGCGACTGATGTACTGTCTCATCAGGACCTGAACAAATTGTCAGCTGCCATGGAATTTTCCGCAGACCCCACGCTCAACGCAGCACGGTTCGCGTTTAAGACCATCACCTCTACAGTGGCTTCCAGGCAACTCCTGTGGCTTTGCCAGTGGCAGGTGGATGCCAAACATAAGTGGCAACTGGCCTTCGCCCCATTCTTGGAGCAGTTATTTGGAGATTAGTAGGGTCCAATACTGGTGGAATCGCGGGACAAACGTAAGGTCCTCCCATCCCCTTCCCGGCAGGTGGATTTCTGCCCACAGCCTTATTTCTGCCGCCAGTCCTTTAGAGGGCCAGATAGTGGGTTTGGGCCGCAGAGACCATAGTGCCCCTTTATGCAAAGGCAGGACCAGCAGCAGGACCGGGCAGGGAGGTATAAGCATTTCCCCCTAAACGGCCCTTTCGAGGGGGAACAAGCTGTTCTTTCAGACGCCAGAAATAATTACATCCCCGGCTCTCCTATTGGGGGACACCTGGCCAAGTTTGCCAGACAATGGGAGAGCACTACTACGGATGCATGGGTTTGGGAGACGGTCCGGTCGAGCCTATCCTTAGAATGCCACTCTACGCCCCCGAGGTTTTTTATTCCCTGCCCTGTTTCAGGGAACAGGTTCAAGAGGGGACTCATGGAAACTGCTATTCAACATCTGTTGGAGATCCAGGAGATCCAGACGGTTCCTGAGGACCAATGGGATGGGATTCTATTCCATCGTCTTTGTAATTTCAAAACCCTTGGGATACAGGGCAATTCTAGACCTAAAAAGGCTGAACCGCCTTGTCATCTATAGGCAGTTCAAAATGCATTCACTTCAGTCCATCTTGGACGGCGTCAGAGAGGGCGACTTCCTCACCTCTATTGATCTCACAGAGGCTTATCTCCATGTCCTGATTTTACCAGGCCATAGGCAATATCTAAGGTTTTTTTACGCAGGCCGTCACTATCAGTATACGGCACTGACTTTTGGCCTATCTTCAGCGCCCAGGGCTTTCACAAAGTTACTAGTTGTCTTGGCTGCGCACCTACGGGCTCTCCCCATACGGATCCAGTACTACCTGGATGACATTCTGATCTAGTCCGCCTCCGAACCCCAGGCGTGGGAGGATCTTAGAATCACCACGTGCTTCAGGACCACGGGTTTTCTATTAACACCACCAAGAGCCATTTATCACCAACTAACTGGTTACTACATTTAGGTGCAGAGATTGACACCCTGGCATGCAAGGTGCACCTCTCCCAGGAGCGACAGGTGAGCATAAGGGAATTGGTGGGCCAGATCAGGAGGGACTGTATGGTGTTTCTGGCCACACACTCGCAACTCCTGGGTAAGATGGTGTCCTGCATTTCCATTGTGCCTTGGGCATGCCTGCACGCCAGGTCTCTCCAGTGGTTCCTCCTCCCTCACCAGAGGCCAGGCAGGAGCACTTCCCCATCCAAAGTTAGGTTACCACTGGAGGTGATCAGTTCCCTGGAATGGTGGGATTCCCCAACAATCACTAAGGGATGTATCTTTAAAGAGCCGGAGCATCTGACAGGTACGACAGATGCCAGTCTTTTTGGCTGGGGGGCGCATCTCCAAAATAGAATTGCTCAAGGGCAGTGGTTGCAGACTGACCTGAGCCATAACATATAAACTGGTTGGAACTCAGGACAATCCATCTGGCCCTTCGACAGTTCCAGACTATAATGTCGGGCAGGCATGTCTTAGTTCTGACCGACAATGTGGCTGCTGAGGCACATATTAACAGGCAGGGAGGAACCCAGTCCAGGTCCCTTATGAGAGAAGCTGAGAGGCTATGTCTCTGGGCAGAGATGCTCCATTTGTCATTATTGGCAGAGCACATTTCAGGGGCCACAAATATACAGGCAGATTGGCTCAGCAGGGCCACAGTTGATCATGCAGAGTGGCGCCTGCATCCAGCTTTATTTCAGGAGCTGACAGAGTGTTTCGGACTACCAGTCGTGGACCTCTTTGCAACCGTGGACAAAGCTCAGCTGACAAAGTTTTTTGCGAGGTTTGCAGTTCCGGGAACAGAAGGGGCCGATACGCTTCGCAGCCCTTAGCCACCGGGACTCCTCTACGCCTTAGCCCCCCCCTTCCCCTCATCCCAAGGGTAGTAAGAAAGATTTTGATGGAACGGGTAGAGGTGCTTCTTCTGGCTCCACACTGGCCACGGCAACCATGGTTTGCTGACTTAATTGCCCTCTCGGTGGCCAGCCCTTGGAGGATACCGCCGGACAGTCTCCCTCAGCCAGGGGGCCTTGGTCCACCTGGACCCACAATGGTTCCAGTTGACCGCCTGGCGTTTGAGTGGAGGTCTCTGACCCAGAACAATTATTCCTCCAAGTTGATAGACACCATACAAGCCTCAAGGAGGGCTTCCACGAACAGAATCTATGACGCGACCTGGAAGGCATTCTGCTCCTGGTGCTCTAGGTTGTGCTTGAATCCTACTTCGGTGTCCGTGCCCCAGATACTGGAGTTTCTTCAGGTGGGGCTGGACAAGGGGCTATCGCCCAACACGATCCGTCGCCAGGTGGCTGCTTTGTCATCAGTGTTTACTTGGGGGTTGGACTCCCTTACTCAACACCCGACCGTAGATTCATCAGGGGCGCAACAAACCTACAGCCTCCAGTGGTTCACCGATACCCTACTTGGGACCTCACTAAGGTACTGCAGGTGCTGACCGAGGCCCCTTTTGAACCACTGAGAGAGGCCACATTTCGTTTCCTGACCTGCAAGGTGGTCTTCCTGGTAGCCATTACATGGGCTTGACGGATATCGGAGTTGGCGGCACTATCCAGAGAAATCTCTGTGTTCCACCCTAACAGAGTGATCTTGCGTTCGGACCCTTTCTTCATACCGAAGGTGAACTCATAGTTCCACAGGGCCAGGAGCTTAACTTGCCCAACTTCTGCCCCAATCCAATGCATGCCCTGGAAAAGAAGTGGCACACACTAGACATCAGGAGGGCACTCTGGATGTATATCAAATGAACTTCCACTTTCAGGAAGACAGAGTCGCTCTTTGTGCCATTCCAGCCAGCCTCCCTAGGAACCAAGATCTCACCATCGACCCTGGGCTGCTGGATTCGGCCGTTTATCGCCAAATCTTCCGAGATACAGGCCCTTCCATTGCCCAAGAGTATAATGGCACGCTATACATGAGTGCAGCCACAAGTGCGGTGTGGGCAATGCAAGCCTCTCTGGAAGAGGTTTGCTGTGCGGCTACATGGTCCTCCCCGTCCCCTTTCGTCAAGCACTACAAACTGGACAGTTATGCCTTGGCTGAGGCAGCCTTTGGTAGGCGGGTCCTCCAAAGGTTGCATGTGGATGAGGGGACCTCGGACCAGGCTGCGGCCCACCCATAAGGACAAGACCACTTTGGTATGTCCCATTCCTGGATGCTATCTCCACTGCAATGGAGAAGGGGCCATTGGTCTTACCTGATACGCTCCTTCTCATTGCGTGGTTGTGGTTTCCAGACCTATTTATACATTGTAGATAGCACATCTTTTTGTAAATTTTAAATAGTTCTGCTGTTTTTTTTATAACACTTGCACTTTTGTTATTAGCAATATTTTTAGGGCTCATTTAACCTCACTTTACAGAATATCTGGGTCCAGTTCACTGCACAAATGTTATCAATATTGCAATCTTTTGTCACTTCTTCCATATAGAGTTGATCATCAGTTAATGATCACTCATTCAGCAACTGTTCAAATTTGCGAGGGTGCTGAACAAATAGTACTTACGAGCAGTTCTTGACGTTCTGGTCATTGCAGTATCCCCATGGTCACTTGCCTAGCTCACAGTTACAAAATCCCAGCATCCCACAGTAATGTGATCATGATTTCCAACCTCATTGGCTTTCAACATTCAAAGTCAATGGGAAAGCTAGCAGCAAGTTACAAGTGGCAACTATATAATGTCCTTGTTTAAGAACTGCGGGGGATTTGTTCAATGACACTACTAGAAGTGTCAGAATAAAGTGTCCCTAAATGACACAGTCACGTTGTTGCACTTGACAACTGCATTGTTTAATGATGACTTCCCATGCAGTTATTAACTCTGTCATTGCATTACTTACTTAAATGTTTCTTTTTCCTCATTCAGAATTCTTGCTTAGGTGAAGGCCATACTGTTGAAATATACAAACACTACTGAAACCTAAGCATAAAAGGTCTAATATGGCTGCAGATGATTTGGGGATGGGAGAATAATCAGCTGAAGTTTTGGTTGATTTGTAGTCTGGAATACCTAGCAGTGAAATCCACTTACCTTCGCTACCAGTTTGGGAACGGGAGTGCGCGGGAGCATGCACTATGCGCGCGTGCACCTCTTCTATGCAAGCGTAGAGCCTTATGCACATGCACATGCGCAGAAGGACAAAAATGGGACGTAATGATGTCCTGGAGGGTGGGCGGAGCCTCCCACCGCCGGTGCTACCGGTTTGCGTGAGCCGGATAGATCCAGCCGGATTTCACTGCTGTGAAAAACCATTTAGTGAAGCAATTCTGCCAGAGACATGTACTGTCAAAGAGAAGATTGGATCCATTTCTGGTGTATCACAATGTCCTACTCAAATTTTTTAACTAGCTTATTTTGTGGATATGGAAAAATCCCTCTTGGAAGCCATGAGATGCCAAAAAAGAATACTATATACAGTTCTTAATACCCCCCAAATAAATGTACAAAAAAGTTACTAAACAGTCTGTTATGATTTCTCTGGGTCCAATTTCCCAGAGAAGATATTACCACCTCTTGTTTGCCCTTTTAACAGATTGTTACAAAATCTGATCTAGTTACTGCATAACATAGGATAAAAACTTTGAAAGAAAAGGATTTACTTTCTCCTTCTGTTCCATCCCATTTATACCTAAAATCAAAGGGAAAGGAAATTGCAGAGCCACACCTGAGCCTATTTTTTTCCTGAGAAATCTGACAATCATTTGGTTTTCATTATATCTGTATTTCTTCTCATTTTATTTTTTCCATCATTATATTTCAGTGATTAATTCGGAGTTTTTACGTTGTCACATTTTTATGTATGCCTTCATAAGCATATGTTGACTTCTGACAAGTGCCTGGACAAGATCCCTCAGCTTTCTTGGAAGTTTGATTCATATTCAGCTGAGCTTCAACTATTGCAGTAATCCAGATTGTTTCTTCCTAGCATCAAAAAAGCTACTGAAAGCTATTTTCTTAATAGGGACATAAACAAGGAACTGTTGCATTTGGTCCTAAGGCATTTGAATAATTGGAAGATTTTTGCTAAACTACATATGACCCTGTTTCAAACTTACAATGGCTGCAGCATATGGGACCCTGCGCCACTTGGGCCTGCTCCCATGCCTCCTGAAAGCAGCCACCATTTTCAGTGCTCTGACAATTCCTCTGACAAATGGCAGCTGATTTCAGAGCTTTCTGGCAAGATCAGCTGCCATTGGGAGA
Source organism: Ptyas mucosa (assembly GCA_012654045.1). Classification (NCBI taxonomy): domain Eukaryota; kingdom Metazoa; phylum Chordata; class Lepidosauria; order Squamata; family Colubridae; genus Ptyas; species Ptyas mucosa. The sequence continues at coordinate 2,201,147 of WNWU01000012.1, read as the reverse complement.
TTACACACCTCTCCTAGGCTTTGGGGAAGCCAGCTGCCTGCTTGCAAAGGCAACAGCTTCAGGACCAGCTTCCCAAAAGCTTTCCCTTGTTTAACCCCCCCTCTCCCCAAACCCATATTTATTAAAGAAAGAAAACAAAAAATGCTGGGAGGGACAAACCCTCCCCCATTAGAGGCTGAAATTAAACTCTCCGCCTCTGCCCCCCCCCCATCTCAATCCCTTTTAACCACCTAATTTGCTAAATTTACTTCATGCCTGGAAAGAGGGTGACAAAATTCGTAATTTGCTTACCTTGTTGAGATACTGCCAACTTGAATGAAGATAGAGGAACGGAGGAAATCTAGCAAAGAAAATCTTTCTGCAGCTTGTTTTCCTTGAGCAGCTGAAGAAAAAGTTCAGCTCAGAAAGAAAGTGGAAGCACAAACCTGCACCAAACCACCATGGTAGAAGCTGGGTTCTAAAGGAAGTCAGAGAGGCAGCAAAAAGGCTGCCATGCTGCTTTGGAAAGCAGCTCCCAGGGCCTCTCCCACCCATTAAGTATCATTGAACAACCCACATTCCTTCAATGGTGACATCAGGGAGAGCAGAGGCTACCTCACTTAAGAGTTGTCACCAATTGTGACCTTAATGGGCAGGCTCCATTACAGTTGTAAATTGAGGACTACCTGTATCTGCGTAGATACAGTCCCTTGAATATGGCCACACAAACATTTCTTTTGTGGCTTGGGGTATTGAAAGTAGCCCAAGTCATCATTGGAAATTTACTGTTGATCTCCACAATTTTAAGGTAAGTTCAAGTGCTGCAAGTATTCATTCAAAGTAGAGCTTATTAGAAGAGTTTAGGACAAATTTTAATCTGAGATTTGTGTATTTTAGGTAATGTAATACTTGGTTTACTAGGGCAGGGGTGAAATCCAAAATTTCTGCCTACCAGTTCTGTGGACGTGGCTTGATGGGCGTGGCAGGGGAAGGATATTGCAAAATCTCCATTCCCATCCCACTCTGGCCAGCCAGAGGTGGTATTTGCCGGTTCTCGGAACTACTAAAAATTTCCGCTATTGGTTCTCCAGAACCTGCTGGATTTCAACCCTTGTTTCAGGGTAAGTGTTAGTGGTGATTTGCCTGGGTTTAATATATTCTCTCCCTTCCCTTCAATTCTTTTTCAGCTGCTGCAAGTCCATTACACATGTTAGCAACTCATGCATCTGCATCTGCCTCTCTTCCAACGAAACGTCAGAATGGAGATCAGTCTGAACAGCAAGACTTAAAACGGATCAAAACGGAGGATGGGGAGAACATAGTCATAGCAGTGAATGTTGAAACCCCACCTGTGGCAGTGAGTGAACAAAGCAACAAGAACTAGGAATGTGGAAGAATACGTCTTTTAAAAAACAATGGTCCTTGGTGCCAAAATGAGACCTTTAAACATCTAAACTCTTGAACATGTTCTCTCATGGCGGGGAAAGGGGCCCTGTGACTTCATCTTTCAGCACTGAGAAACACAGGTGGCCTTAGAACTCCTTAATTTAAAAAAAAAAAAGTCTAAAAGATCCTAGTCCGGAGGCTGTGACCCCTCCCCCTTCCATTTCTCCTTGCTGTTCCGAAGAGACTCTTTATACATACATATACATTGAGAGGAAAAAGTTGGGGAAGATAGCAACTTTAAAAACCTATTTTAAAGATTGAATATTGGAATATATCCCAGCATGATAAGTTCTTCGCGTGATTGGATTTCAAATGATTGTATATTCCTCAAAGGGAACAGAGGCAAGGAGCCATTTCCAACATCTTGGCAGCTAGCCTTTCATAATGACCTACCCAATGCAGTTGTTGGTAGATATGCAGTATTTTGTTGTTCACATGTGGAATTAGAAATTTTTGATGTGTACTTTCATTTTTTTTTCAAAATAATGGGGTCTTTGACATTTCAGATCACTCCATTTCTACTCCAGAAACTTTGGAATCACATACTACTTTTCATGTGAAATTTTGTTTGGTAAAACCGAATGTAGGGTTTTTTAACCAATGGAATGATTTAATTTTGTCCTGTTAAAGTTCAGATAAAGCTAATTTGTTACATCTGCAAATTTTCATATTTTAGCAGTTGCCTGATAAACTTAATCAAATTTTATTACCTTGTGTAGTGATCAAATGCTTCTTTGGGCTTGCATGTTACTGATTAGAAATACAGTGTAAATGAACTGTTAACTGACGTAAAGAACTGCTATGAATTTGACCAGAGCTGCACTTATCTGTTTCTCTTTCTTGCTATCTTTTGCTGTTTGTTACTTTGTGTTGACTTTGTCCCTGGCAAATTTTTCCAGTCTAAAGTAAAAAGAGTCTCGCATAATATTGTGTATGTTTAAAATGACAGACTGTTCATTTAGAAAAAAAAATCTTTATCATATGTCCTTTTAAAAAGATAAAAATATCTTGTCAGAGATATATTGAATATTTTTAAGCTAAACATCCACCAATAGAAATATAACTTAATGAGTTTAACTTTTGATGTCCTACAGAGACCTTGTGAGGTCTTCATTAAAGAGTGGCCACTGTAGTTTTCTAACAGTGGCTACTATAGTATAATGAAATAGTTTTCTTTTATATGTGTTTGACAGTTGGAATATTTTAAAGGTTTCTTCTCTGAGTTGTGAAAGAATTCATGTTTTGTTACTGAACTAAACTAACAGCTGAGACTGTTCTTTTGTCCAATTCACAGTTTCTTGTCCCTTTCACATATTTAAGGTGAGTTAAAGGTGAAGACTGGGCTTTAACCTTTGATTTGTCTTTTGTTTTTGTTTTTCTTTTTGGGCTATAATTTATATGTTTTTATCATTTTAAGAAGAATCTGTATTTTGATGATGGACTGAAATGGCTTGGAATGGCTTACAATTTTAGTCAGTTTTTGGAAATGTTTTATCAGAAGACCAAATATGACAAATCTGTACCAAGTATCATGTTATCCCACACGGTAGAGCTGCTGTTACACTGTCAATGAAGATAATACATATTAAACAGATTATGAAAAATTGATGTACACTAGCTGGATTTATAACAGCCACTATAGGCTGGGTGAAGCAAAACATTTTCTGTATCTGCAGCATTCTACTTTTTGTGCTGTGGTCATCTAATTAAGAAGTAATATTGCATTATTAATAAAACATTTGGTTATAAAATTACTATTTCATGAATAATTAGGAAAAATGCTGCAAGTTTTTGAATAAAAAAATCTGGTAAAATGTTTAAGACAATCATATGATTTAGATTTGGAAGTTCTCTCATGTCACTGTAGTCTTTGTAGTTTATGAACTAGGTAGAGAAGTTTACCAAAAGAATTTAATTTGAAGACTCTGTTAAATCTATTGCTCTTACCTGTTGCTAACCTTTCTTTCTCTGCTTTCATGGCTGTTTTAAACCTGAGCAAGATGTTCCAGAAATTGTTGCTTTTTCCTGTTATTTCACTCTTAGAAATATTTGAATGCTGAAGAGTAAATTATAGGGCAGATTTACTATCTCCTCTGATGTCATAGCTCTTCTGCTATGACAACAGACACTTTCCTCCTCCCCCCAAGCTGTCCAAATCTGTTCCAGAAGTTTAGGAAAACCCATGTTTCAGATTTTGAGGGCACATTGGGAGATGTGAAAATAACCTTCATTCAGGGCAGGAGTCAAGCTGTGGACATGAACACAATGCTATGATCTCCAAATTACTTTTGTGGATGTTTGAGATACTTGTCTTAGCTTTATTTAAAAATAATTCCATCTGCCTAGCAGACGGGGGGAAAAACAGCCATACTTAAAGTTGGGAACTTTTTCTGCAAATATTGCTCTTTTTTCTTACCAAAATTTTAACACTCGGGTTTCTATAACCTAAGAGTTTGTATGAAAATAAACACTGGATAAATCTTAGTTTAATGTTATAACTGTTTCATTCATGTTGCATTGTAGGATAAGTACACATACAAAGCGAGAACTAAGATGTGCAATTATAGAATTATAGGCTAGTAATATTGCTTATCATCCACTAATAATGAGGGGAATTATTGCTGGGTTTTTTTTTTCCAGAAAGCACAAGATTTAAAATTAGCTAGTGGTACAGTGAAAAAGTATGCGTAATTCTTAAAATAATAAAGAATAGAATTTCAGAAAATCAGAATATAGTATCAGTAAATATTTACACAGTGGGTCTCTCTAATGATTTGGACATATCTTTTGGGTAATGGAACAATTTGTAATTGCTTGTTTGTGAGTTGAGGAGCCAGTTTGGAACTGCTGCTGCCAAATAGTTTTGTCAGACAAGAGTTTGAGGGTTTTGTGGGGGTAATGGCCTTATTCGAGAATGGGAAAAGGTTAATTGGATCAAACATTTTAAGAATCATTTTATCAACAGCCGATTGTACTGAATTACTGAACTTGCAGCCTTGTATTGGTTTCCAGATAACCTAAACAATTTTAGGTTATTGTTAATTAAGTTCATTTTAAATGACAGATACAATTTTTAGTTGTCCCTCAGATACTAGGGCATGTGGGTGTAAGGCTACTGTTTCATCGATGAAGAAACCTGATCTTTTATTGGTAGTACATCATAGCAGTAGTTTATTCATTGGAGTAAATTCAGTGTCAGAAAACAGCAGGTGTAGCGTCAGCTATTAGATTTCTAGATGATGATTTAATAAAAGGCTAAGCAATGTCAGTGCTTGTAGTTGGATGAGAAATCTTTTTTTTTTAAATCCCAAAATTATTGATTCCACTGAGGCATCCAAAAAGAAAAAAAAATCCCATGGAAATTGATGGCAAAATTTTGTCAACCAAACTACATTAACCTGGCTCTGTAGTCATTAAGAGTTGAGTTTAGCTTATCTTTTTAACAGCTGTAATTGATAAATACAGTTAAATATCCTCTGATATGTATGAAAAAATAATGTAGGTCAATTGCATTTCTTAGTGCATATACCTAATAGCACGTGAAATTTAGAATATTTCAAATTGCAGCGTGCTGAATTTTATTACAAGAGCGAGTTTGGCATCAGGCTAGAAGCTGCGAGAACATGAATCTTGATCCCACTTTTGACATGAAGCAAGCTGGGTGACTTTGGGCCAGGCAAACCTTCTCAGCCCTAGAAAAAAGGCAGCAATGGCAATCACTTCTGAAAATATTGCCAAGAAAACTGCAAGGAATTGTATAGGCAGTCACCAGATGTCAAGACACAAAGGAAAAAAATAGAATCTTACTAGAATTGCTGAATTTAGTTTTTACCCTATGTACTTGTAAGCATTTTTCCCTTTAAGCAGCCAAGGAACTAGCAGTTGGGTTTGTACAGTATGTTAAGCTAAAGTCAAATAAAATTCCATTATTATGAATTACTACAATGCATGAATCCAGTCTTAACAATGCACTAATGTCCTTAGCAATAGGTGATATAATCAAGTCACAATTATGTTTTTGATTCTGATAATCACATGTCTTGGTGTTTATTTGATGATAGCAAACAGATTTTGCCATTTGTGTCCCTTTGCTCCCTTATAGGTCCTAATATAACACGAATTGGATACTGCCCATAAATATACATGCTACTTACTGCAAATCATTGTTACGCTGCAAAGCCAACTACATATAACCCAATAAGAAGTTGCATCTCACTCCTAGGATGATTCTATTGAGGGAAAGAATGTGCAAGAGATTTAGGTCTTTATCTGTTATTGATTAAACAGATTTGTTTACAAATCTCTCGTTTCAGGCAGGTTGAATTGTCTGAATAAATCACAATTGGATGGATTCACATATGCTAAAACACAAAACAAACCATACAATGGCTTAAGCCTTAATGCAATGATATAAACCCAATGGCTAGCATATTCAGATAATATTAAGTCATTTTACCCCATGAACCACTAATTTGTCTCCTTTATGCAAATTACCATTTAAGCTCAACTCAGTATAATCAACATTGATCACAAATGGCAATTACTCTTAAGTTCAGCCAATAGAATTTGTTCTAGAAAAACCTAGTTTATACTTGGAGCTGGGACATGTTACTGTGTGACTTATTATGAAGCAGGCAGAACGGCTTGACTGTTTGAATGTTGTTGATCTTAAAAGTAGCCCGAAGTTGGTCTGGCTCTTAGGTCACATAAACATAAGCATTCATGAATAGCTTCTATGCTTTATATATTTGGCAAAAGTTTTTTTTAAATTGGATGTGTAAATTTTAGCAAAAATGTAGAACTAAGTAGCAAATGTAATTTGAGAATTTAAATCATGTATTCTTAGTGTGACATCAAAACCTGGCAAACAGATTACACTATAGTTACATTGAATTATTTTAATATTTGATATGAATAAATGAATGTTTGTTTTCATGGTTTAAATTTAGATAATTGAATAATGGCTGTCATCTGAATAGCAGTATTTAATGTTTAAAAGCCCTCTCCCGTCAATATGAATTCTGGAATGCAAACAATTCCAACTACAGTGAAAAGTAATAACTGTAGTGATTTAGTCTTGGGCCTCTAAACAGAGAAGCAAGAATGGTTGCAGGAAGAAACCATTGCAGGTTTCTTTGTATTCCAGTCCCTAGAAGGCAGGGGGTAAACTAAGGAGACCAAGATTGGGAGAGGCTCATTCTCAGCTCCTGTGGAATAGCTCTGATCCTGCATAGCCCCCCCCCCCCCTTTCTTTTTTTAAAAAAGCTGTAACCGGTGGTGTCTTAGCATGTCATGAATAACCTATTTACAAATAGGGTTTATTTCCAAACCAGTACTGATTGCAGTGTGAATGGAAATTAGTAACTTAAAGTTGAACTTCAGGCAGCTTTCAGTGCAGCACATTAACACTCGTTTACCTCAACAGTTTTTCCCTTTGAAATAGGAAAATCCAAGTTCAACAACACATTACTTTGATTGTAAACAGCATTTCTACTACATCCCTTCAAAGTATGAGCAGACTACTATGGTACTTTCAAGATGAATTTGCAAATTCATAAAATAAAATCCCCATGTGTAAAAAGTGAGATTTGTATTTCTTGAATCCTGTCAATCTTGAAGGAAGGAAAAACTTCATATTTTTAATAAAGATTGAGAAAGTGGTTCTTCCTAAACATTTTGGGAGGTCTGAACCTTGGGTGCTAAGTGGGAGCTGGATATGGATGAAGTTGAATCTCAGCGGAAGTTGAATCTCAGGCAATATAATGCATTTTACAAAAATTAAGAATAAGAAAAGTAAAATTAGCATTAGCTTTGCTACCATTAACTGAATACAGTAAATTAGTTACTTTTAATTAAAGAATATTACAAAAGATGTGCAAAATAACTTTCATGATTAAGTACACATTTAAAAGCAACATGCAAACCCACATTTGAGTATAGGTTTTAATTAAGTGAAAAGTTTGGATGCTTTACAGCTGAATGCATTAAGCCTTCAATAAATTTTGAAGCATGTGTGCAAATGAAATTAATTGAAACTGCTGTAAGGTGGTGATAATTTAAAATTAAGTGGTCACATCCATGTGTTCCAAGGGTTTTGAAAAATTAGGCATGTCCCTTTATCATCTTATAGTTCTAAAAAGGCATCAGTTTAGTGTGTTCTGAATACATAAGTTTTGGAGGCTATAGAAGCATAGCCTGGCATCTGCTGCCTATCACAGAACTTTACTATTACCCTTTTCTTTCCCAACGTAAATACCAGAACACAAAGGACTAGATTTTAATAGTATGGAATGATTACATTCTAGATGGAGACAACACAGCCTTGTAAGTCCTCTTCGTTGACACTTCTTACCTGGCAGAATCACTGAGTTAACAGCACTTGATGTTGGTTGCTATAGAATATTTGGCACCTCTGATACATGACATGAATACCTATTCACAGCAATATGGAAACAGACTTGATTGTTCTATTTCTGAGTAATTGCAACTCAGAGCAACTTTGCTACAGTTTCTTTCTGGGAATTAGGAGGAAACAATATCTGTAAAGGCAAAAGCTGCTGCTATAAATGACTGGGATGCCATTTCCAATTAACCTGCCTGCTGAATCTAATCTGAAGAGTCTTCAACTGATCAAAACTCTAGTAACTTTTCTTTCCAGCTTTATAATGTGGCAGGTACGCAGTTTCATGATACTTAACAGGGAGAATCCTCATATTGAAACTTGAAGAGGAAAAGAACAGCAGCTGCCAAAGTAACACTTAAAACCAACTGTGGAGAACTAACATCAGTCCTTTGCCTTGTTCCAATTGTTGACCAGGTCAATCCCATCTTGAAGAGTGCCATCAAATTAGCAAGTCAGAAGTTGTCTCTTCAACAGGAGAAGAATTGGATGGGGATTCTGATAACTTGCCCCACCAAACCATACTTCCAACAATCCAGTCAAAGTTTATCATCAGTCATTTCTAGAAACTGAGCGTAGACATCTCTGGAGCATTCCCCTTTTTGATTGAATAAAAATTTGTAGTAACTGCCATCTGCACAGATTGCTAGGAAAAGAGAGACAGAGGCTTTTCAAGTCATTGCTATGAAAACAATTATAGAAACCACACATTTGCAATATAAGGTGTGATGAAGAGGAAGATGTCAGCATCGAGCATCAAGTTAAATTCTCAGGATTATTTATAACAACCTCCATTTTATTGCATGGCTTGCTCTATCCTTAACAGCTTCATAATTCATGTAACTTTTTATATTGGAATCTCAAGACTTTACTCTGCAGTACTGAGGACTTTAGTATATATGTGTGTAATAAATATATATATATAGTAAAGGTATATAAATATAAATATTTAGCATTTATTAAATCAGGACCCTTACCTAAGACAGAATTCGGCTCTGTTCCAAAGGCACAGATGCAGGGAGAGCCCGAGGGAACTTGAAACTTGGAAAAACTCCATTTGGAACTGAAATATTTGGGCAGGAAGCTGGCTGATGCTAAACTAAGAGATTAAAAAAAAAATTCCTTGAGTACCTACTGAATTCAGACACAGAAATAAAATAGATGCTAGCAGCTGCTGACAGTTGCAATTGTTTGTTATTTATTGGTTATATAAGCTTATTTAATTACCACCCAAACTTTTATGTAAAAATGGTGCTAAAGTTGGCTGACAAACAAAGAAAACCACCTAAGAATACACTTAACAATGTATCAAGGGTAGAGAACAGTACCAAAATCTTGCCCACTTATGGCAGCCAGGATAATGTAGTGATCCAGATGCAAAGGGGAAAATGTGATTGTTTTTTCTTGGGCTTGCATGGGACAAAAAGTTGGTTTTTGTTTCTGGAGATGCTCATAGATGCCTATATATGCACCTACATATGTTCTGAATCAGCATTTCCCTTCATAGCCGGATTGCTGCAGAGCCCTAGTAGACAACAGCATGACATGCAATAGTAAACATTAAGATATTTCTCTGATTTTCGGAATGGGAGTGGGCTAGAAAGAAGGTTGATATTGGGAACACTTGTATGTATCCGTATGGCTTTAAGATGCCATAACTCGAACTTTCACTTGAATCAGAAACCATGTTGGTAGTTAGTAATGTAGAAACTGCTGTACATGTAGATGCACAAGTTTTCTACCACCACCCCTTATCAGCAATCTGGAGTTTCCGTTCAAGCCAGATGTAAGTTGAGCAAGTTCCATAAACAAGAGAATGTACATTTCTGGCACCTCCAGAAACTATTATAGGAGTTGTGTTAACCTTAACTATGCAAATGTTATTGGAACAGCAAAATCAAATTCAAGGCTAAGGCTAGCCTTGCATTCACCCAACTCTAAATTGAAGTCTTCAAGGGAATGTAATTGAATTAACTGACAAAAAAAGATGAAGCTTTGGGCAGCAAGAAGGATACACGATGACTCAAAGTAGAGATTCAATATGTCAATCCGAAAAGAACAAGAGAGGACAACAAGAATATCAATAAGTACAGCAGAAATATCAAGGGGACGTTATTAAGAACGTTTGAGAAATCACAGAATTTACAGCTAAAAACATTCAAGAGTAATCACAAAATGCTCTAGTAAAGGCAGTAAGTTGAAAGGAAGATGGTTCAACCATTTGTAAATGAAATTATTATTAATAAATACATTTTCAGAATATGTATGTATGTATGTATGTATGCATGCATGCATGCATGCAGGAACGATTTCCATCAAAAAATGAGATGTGGAAGGGAAATGTTTTTAGTTTCTTGTTGTGAGCTGGTAAGAGACAGTTATAACATCCATAAAGATTTCCTTTCACTGTCATGGCAAATAATCTCTAGCAAACTTTCTCGGTCGGTCATTTTTAACTAGACGTAAATCCTGCTAGACCCAGCCCCCTTACCTTGATTGCTTATTTCTTTTGGGATCCTCTGCAGCAAAAATGTGTACTGTGGCATGGTCACTTGACACGCAGATAAGAGAAGCATCTTGGTTGAAGTTTATACTAATGGAAAGATCAGAAGCGACATATCTCTTTATCCCATGTTTGTCATGGAACAAGTTGCTTTCTAAAGACATCCTACTTCTTACTTAACTGTTGATCTGTTGGAATTGGGCAGCTAGGACAAGTTTGAATCAATAAATAATTTTAAACGTTAACAAATCATAAACAGAAATGGCATGATGTTTAAATAGTTTACATTCAATGTCACAGGAACCATCCTCTCCATGTGCAGTTAAAAAAGTCTCCGTCACTCCTACATTCTCTAATTCTCTAGTGATTATTCAGCAAAGCAAAACTTACCAGTATATATTGGCAGCCTGAGATCCTCTGCGCAACTCTTGAATTAAATGCCCAGATGATGTATCAAATATTCTTATAAGGGTCCCCTTAAAAAGGAATAACAATTTTTGAAGTTGTGTAAAGCGATACTAAACCAATAGATTCTTCAGTCTTTTTTAACTCTTACATACACTTCCTGATAGCCATATATTGCCTTTGCCTGCATTTCCTTTTACTGACGGTTTGACCTAGTCAAACTGATCAAAACAGACTGATGTTAACTTCATTTGCCTTTTACATTTATAAGGTGTTTCCTCTGAAGATTTCAGTATTATATCCAGAGCCCTGATGGCACATTGGTTAAGTGCAGTAATGCAGGGAAACTCTGTCCACAGCTTGGAGTTCGATCTTGAACAGAGCTCACGGCTGACTCAGCCTTCTGTCCTTCTGTAAAATGAGGAGCCAAATTGTTGGGGGCAATATGCAAATAATGCTCTACATTGTAAATTGCCCAGAGAGTGCTGTAAAGTGCCATGGGACGGTATATAAATCTGAATGCAACTTCTATATACACCTCCATTTTATTTTCCTAACAACTCTGCAAGGGGGTCTGGGCTGACAAATAGTGACCTAAAGTCATTTAATGAACTTAACGCTCAACTGAGAAATTAAACTTTGGTGCCCTTAGTTACAGTCCAGTTCAATATCCTTAAAACTCCTTTCCAGTTTACTTGTAAACAGGCAGTTGTTGGTTAACAGCCACTTGTTCAGCGGCTATTCAAAAATACTATGGCACTGATCAAGTAGTGGTTACGACCAGTGTTCAAAGTTTCAACCATACCAGCACCCCTGGAGTCACATGATCGTAATCTGGACACTTGGTAACCGAACTGCATTTATGACAGTTGCAGCATCCCATGGTCACAATTTGCAATCAATCTTTTGACTTTCCACAAGCAAAGTCAAGGGAAAGATACAAGTTCCTTGGGTACTGGTAACTCCACCCATGCACCTCCCCCAACCCTGTTATGCTTGTGCTGCTCCTAGCTGGCCACCCACACCCCCTCGAGCACCCTTCCCAAGCCTTGCTGTGCTTCCACTGCGTCTCCCTGATCACTTGTGCACCTGTTCCTACCCTGCAGCAGCCACTCCCAAGTTCTGCTGCACTGTTCATGCCTCCCCCATCATTCCTAGTCCCCCACCCAGCAGCAGCCATCTCAAGCCCCAGGGCACTCATGCCCCAGCTCCTCTCCCTGGCATCAGCAACCCTAAACACCACAGTGCTTGTGCCATATCTCCCTCACCACTCAGAGCCCCACCACCTGGCAGCAACCACTTATCTGCCTGCTTGCGGACCCCCTGCGACTTGCAAGTTCTTGCCAGCTTCCCCACTGCCTTTGGTTGTTGGAAGCTGGCAGGAAGCTGCGAACAGGTGCTCGCCTAACAAATGACAATCCTCACTTAACAAAGGAGCATGCAGGAACTGTTACATGAATAACATAGATGAAATTGGCTTTAAAAGTAAAGATTTTCCTAAACTTGAAGTTTTAAATTGATATAGCCCTACAACTGCATAAGATAAATAATACATTTTGTAAAACAGTGAAGAATAGACCAAACTGTAGCTTGGTAATGATGGAATCACTTAAATGACTAATATACACAAAGAATACAAAGAAGCCACTCCAGACCAATTACAATTTAATTTAGACCTAACAATGTCTACCTCTTGTCAATTTACCATAATCCAGAGATCTTAGAAATTAATTTCCCATTTCTCCAACACTAAAAATATAAACTGCTGAGGTCCTGATGACAGCGTGGAATCTAAGGGTTGCCCACTGATTATTCTGACTGGTGGGATCCAGGAGAAGGGACTTCTCTGCCACTGCACTTGCCCTGTGGGACATCTTGCCTTTCAACCCCCACCCCCAACCTTCCTGACCTTCCAGAAAAGCCTAAAGACCTGGCTCTGCCAGTTGGGTTGAGGCCCCAATGGGGAAGTATCACAGCGGAGGTGGTTGATTAACAACGGATACCTCCTCCCACCCATCCTGCTCCTGCCATCCTCCCATCTTTTAATTGGGCCATGGTGTTCTGGATTTTATATTAACTTATTTATGTTTTTAGATTATATAGTTTTTTTACTTTATCACTGTAAGCCACCCAGAATTACCTTGAGATAAGATGGGCAGCCTGTAAATGTTATAAACCAACCAACCAACCAATAAATAAATCTAAGAATAACACGCAGGCACTTATCAAGACACTATTCAAAATTTATATTAAAAAATATTATACGAACACAGTCAATATTATTGTGTGGTTCTCTAGTTAACTACATAACAAAACATTTTGCTTACTTTTTCTGATGCTGTAGCGATTCTTGTTCCCTGCAAATTTAGGGCTATACAACTCAAGATTCCTTCATGAGCAGGTATATCTACTGGAGGCTTTTCAGTGTTTGCTAGATCTACTATTTGCACATGTCCAGTATGTGTTCCAGGGAATGCAAGTAGGGAATTATTACTATTTGGACACAGGACACAAAGACCTAAAATAAACAATTGCAAGTATTAAAGAACAGCTATTTTTTACTACAGTATCTCTCACATCATCCCACCTAAAGAGGTTTTCATGTCCTGAGACTATTCACAGAGTAAGCTATGTTTTAGGTTTACTGTGAGGTCCTTGGTGCTCTCCGAGCTTGGTGCTTTCCTTGCAGATGTTTCATTATCAAACTTGATAACATCATCAATGCACTTGCTACTTCATTTGGTAATGAAATGGCTGCAAGAAAACCACGAAGCTGAGGGAGCACCAAGGACCCCACAGTTCAACCCTGAGCTACAAATATGTTTTCTATCGGTAGTTTAGATTTAATATTAGCAAAAAATTACTTCTGTATGTATAATATATATTAACATTATGTAGCCAGAAACTTTAATATCTGTATAATTGTGGTGGAATGTAGTCTGGATTTCCAGGAGGGAAGGGCTGCGATCCAGAGGGCAAAGAGGTAGAGAAGCATGGAAAGTAGTGAAGTTGGGAAAAAGAGAATCAAGGAGATTCCTCCCTTAATGATTCACAGAGTAACAGTAACAGAATTGGAAGGGATCTTGGAGGTCATCTAGTCCAATCCCTTGATCACGCAGGAGACCTGTACTAGGGATTCGAACCGCCGAACTGTCGACCTTTCTGATCGACAAGCTCAGTGTCTTAGCCACTGAGCCACCTAGTCAGGTTAAAAGCAATGCAAACAGTTGCTTTAGTTTGGCAAGATTTCTCTCTATACATGAGGAGCAATAAAGGAAGCTGCTCAAAAATACTTCCATGTGTCTTTGTTGGTTCTTGGGACCTGGCAGTAATAAAACCTCAGAATTACATTTAATGCCATATGATAGTGGAACCTTCCCAAAAGATTCTTTTCAAACCCCATGATAAAGACAAACGGTTCGCAGTGGGGATGACATACCTTACTGAGCTCAGTAACAGAGCATTTGCTTTCCAATCAGAAAATGCCAAGATGTTTTAGGAACAGTGACTATATGCCAAATAAGCAACATCAATTGACCCCCCACAAGCATAATGCCAACAAAACACAAACCAATATGTCTTCTCTGTAATGGAGACCACGTACCTTTAGGGTTGTAGCAAGTTTCAAAGACATGTAACTGGTGAGGATTGTGTGTGAAGGTGAAAACTTTAATCATAGAGTCCAAAACTACAACAATTCTGGAAGAGAAAAGGCACTGACATAGATACAGCACACAGATTGTACCAGAAAGCATTATGCCAATCCTAGACCAATTTCCCTCCTTTTGCTTAAGGCTATTACAGCAAAGCTTCTAAAATTATTTAAAAATATATCAGAAGTAGTCATAAAGCAGGAGCTCTTGCATCTTTCTGCCAGAGGGGTTCTATAAGGCTGAGAATGAGTTGTGTTTGCTGAAGCAGATCAGTACAGTGTCCCTTCCTTTGCACCATCATATTCAAAACAGTTCAATGTGTTAATAAATTATGAACACTCATGGCCTTTTCCTTCCTTAAAAATGTCCAACTAATGGAACAAAGCAAAACAAACATAAATAAAAGGAACCTTCTGTTCCACAAACTGAGCACTTACCTGTCCCTTCGCAGCTTAACAGCTTTGACTTCTGTAGAAAATTCTATTTCAATAACTGTCTTCTTTTTCAAATCATCCCAGATCATCACTGCAGAGTAGGAAGTATCTTATTAATTTTAAAACAAGCACCTTCAACACTGACAGTAGGAAGCTCCAGTAGGAAATTATATCCCAGATTACCTCATTATATAGATAAAGCAAAAGATTCATATTCTAAATTTGGACAGATGTATTTTTAATTCTGGGATATCGCCAAAAAATGTTGTTGGACTCCATCCAACCAGAATGGAAACAAATCACAACTTCTATCATTTATAACAACTCTTACAAAACTCAAAATTCCCCAGCCTTGATACCCTAAATTTTTTTTGAGCTATTCCTACATTCAGTTTTACAGATCCTATTCTTAAACCTTTTTCCATCTTTCCTCTTGTGTCCAATCCATTTCTCTAACCAGATTGTGCCTTTTTACTGTAGTATACTCCTATTAAGAAATGCAATATTATTTATAAATAAAAATAATAAACAGTCGTAAATAGCACAATAGACCAGAGTCTGCTCTAACAAATAACTGTTTTCATTGTCCCCTTCTGAAAAGGTTAGAACTGCCCTCATATTTGTTTAAATTGTAACTACGCAGGAAAGGTATACAATTCAGTTAGAGCATTGTGGCAGTTTTGAGACTGAACCCAAGAGTAAAAATATTATTTAATATTCAATACCATACCTTTATTAGGAGGATACTTTGGCTTTTTCCCTCCACCAACCAAAGCTAAATAATTGCAGCGAAACAACATTTCAACATGGCCGACACCTCCTTCTAGGAATTCTAAGGGGCAGAGCAGGAAGCATATATATATATATATAAATAAAAAATCAAACATTTAATGCAGAATTTACTAATGTCAGAATATACAGTAGTGGCCAAAATTGTGGAAACCTTTTGGGAAAAGTGTATTTTCTAAAATTAGCTAATAACACCACTTTTTTTTGGAGTAGTACCATAAAATTATATATCAATGGAAAGATAATTTAATAAAGAATGTAATGCAATAACTTTTATGAAGGATTTGCTATTAGAATAGCAGTTACAATATAAAGAAGAAAAATGAAATACGTAGAAAAAACAAGATATATAAAAATTATCACATCAGTTAATAGTTGGGTAACCTTTAGCATGAATTACAGCCTTACAACGTCTTCCCATGGAGTGAACCAAGTCTTTTAGTTCTACAGCTGTTATAATGTGAAACCAAGATTGAATGATTGCTTCTATTAACTGGGTTTTATTGCTGGGTTGCTTCTGACTAACATGTTTCTTTAGTCAGCTCCATAGATTTTCAATTGGGTTAAGGTCTGGGCTATTCCCAGGTCATTCCAGCAGTAGAATATGATTATCTCAAAACTCAAAAAAAAAAGTGTTATTAGTCATCAAACCTCAACACTTTTCCCAAAAGGTTTCCACAATTTTGGCCACTACTGTATGTGTAGAATAAAGGGAGTTTATCTTTAGACTTAACATTACATTTAGACTTACATGCAATACTCTACATTTTTGTTTGCCTCTTTCTGAGAAAATGTTCGCTCTCTCTCTCTCTTAGTGTGGCTCAGAGGGTTTTTTTTCTGATTATACATTATGGATAACTATTATAAGTCAGGAAGCAATACTTCCATGAATAGTTAATGACAACTGCCCTCCAGTTTTAGAATTCCCTGGCAATCAAACATTTTATTTTAAGACTATAATCCTATGCAAAGTTACTTGGGAGCAAAATACAATAAATTTATTTGGATTTTCTTCAAAACTTCCAGGCACAAGATCATAATGCCAATAGATTTTTTAGAATTGAAAAGCAGCAATGGATACTGAGGAACCATCTTACCTTGTTTCTCCTTCTCTTTGAGTGGATCTGCATTAAACACTCTAAATCCATTTTCCATTCCACATGCAAAGCATCCTAAAAAAAAAAGATTGCCAAAATAGGTTTAAATGTTCTATGTTAACAATGGAGGAAGAACAAAGCATGCTAAAGTGTACTTTGCATGCAAAAAAATACTGGTTTAATACCTGCAATTTTCATAATAAAGCAGCTGGCAAGCAAAATCTCCAGCCATAAATCTGGTGAGCATTTCAAACATGGATCTTGTACTCTTTTGAAAGAGCTCTAGTCCAGTGCTATACAACAATAGGAAATAGGACCACCATGGTTATCTATTCTCTCTCCTTTAATTCAGGCGGCACCATTTTGCTGTTGCATAGATAACTATGGTGATTACGGATATACACAAAATTAGAAATATGTTTTATATCCAACCCTAGAAGAAACCATTGGATTCTGGAGGTACAGCCGAATCCTTTCAGATTGTCTGCAGAATCAAAACTCAAAACAGTTTGGTTGTTTTTTGTTTTTTTTAAAATTTGATTTATATGCCGCCCTTCTCCGGAGACTCAGGGCGGCTTACAATGCGCTAAGCAATAGCCTTAATACTTTTGTATATTTATAGAAAGTCAGCTTATTGCCCCCATAAACTGGGTCCTCAATTTACCTACCTTAGAAAGGATGGAAGGCTGAGTCAACCTTGAGCCTTGGTGAGATTCGAACCTGCAATAATTGCAGGCAGCTGATGTTAATAACAGGGCTTTAGACCACTGTACTATCCAAGGCTCTGTTTTAAAATATGCAGATGATAGAAAATATGGAGGAATGCCTTTTACTTTAGGGGTTGTAAGGCATGGCTGATGTATGTCACCCCTTCTTAGCAGCTGTACACACAGACACACATTTTTCTCCCTTCATTTAATTCCCACTGCCACAGATTCCCAGCACACCTGGCAGGCCCATGCAACGCCTCCTTCAATCTTTGCAGGACCTTTTTTCCCTTCCCTCAGCCTTTGCAACAACTGTGTTTCTGTTCTTTACTGGAAGAGTCTCAGCTGCAAGGAAATAGACCCTAATATAGATATTGCAACAGACTGCCTGCCAGCCTAACTTCTTAGCATCTTCCTTCCTCTGCTTCTTTTAGCCAATCGTGTTCCTCCCAAATGAATCTGCCCAGAACAATCATGCTTTGGTCTACATCAGGACAAAACAACCCTGTTTGATTTCATATACAGACCAAACCACCTAAAACTTTGTACTTCAGTCAGGTATGGAAAACTGAAATCAGCTCTTCTGTGAATGAAATGGTGTACATAGAACATTTTGTAGATACCTAGTGGTTGTTGTCATTTTCACAGTAAACAAATCAAAATCAGCCCTAAGACTTGTGTTCTCCATGGTTGTTTTCTGGCATTTGGGCTTGCTGGCTATTGAGTTCTACTTTTACTGTTACAATGTGTTTTTAATTTGTCCTCTATGCTACCTTGAATGGTTTGTACAAATCAAACAAACTGAACTCCTTGGTCACTCTGCTTCTCTTTGGTTCCCCAGCAGTCCTAGTCAAGAAGGAGCTTATTCCTTATCAATCAATTGCTTTCTCCTACTTCTTCACTTCTCCTCGAGTTTGTTATCTGCTAGCCAGGCTCTTTAGGAAAGGGTTTAATATTCTTTCAGAAAGTGCAATATCAATGTTCAATAAAATTTGTAGTAAAACTGGAAGAACTCTCTCCTGCTTTACCCCAGATACACCCTTAGTGCCTGTTAATTGGACAATTTGATAAGTGGTCGCTAAATCCACCATTCAAAGCATGTCTAAAACTCACCTAACTCCTGTAAGGGTGAGTTATGGTTATTTTCCATCAGCGGGTGAATCTCGGAGGAGAAACTAAATCTGGAGATCCATCAATCCTTTTTAAAACTTGCCCTGCAGTAAATTAAGCACCATTCACTATCTCCGTTAGTGTGGCAGAATAGGATCAGCCACAGAAGTGGCACACTTTAAGCCAGCTAAAGTGGCTCAAGAATCAATGAATAGATTAATGGAAAAAGACTTCGGGAAAAAATTTGGAACTTTGATATGTTGATGGCAGAAAGACCACTTACTGTACGCACAAAAATGGAAGGACATTTCGATTCCGACCATGGATGAATGGCTACAGAAGCTGATGGCAGTTGGCAGAAATGGCTAAATTGACCATTTTGATTAAAGAAAAGAATATAAGTACTTTTGTTGCTACATGGAGACGGCTTCTGGACTTTGTGCTTGAGGTAGGAAAAAAATGAAACTTTGATTTTGGGTTTTACTGATTAGATTGATTTGTTGTTATAGAAATGACTGGTTTATATTATTATGGAAAAGTAAAAAATTGAGCTTAGATTTAATGCCTTATTCTACTGCAATAGAGGAAGTCAGAAATCAACACCTTTTTTTTTCTTTTCTCCCTCCCCTCCTCACTTTTCTTTCCCCTTCTCTTTCCCACTGTCTCACTGTCTCACTATTTGCTTTTGTATTTTATTCTATAATCTAATAAAATGTTCTTTTTTTAAAAAAAGAATTAGTGAATAGCACTTTAACTTGGCCATGAGAAAGAGACTAGGGCTCTATTCAGGAAAAGCTGCAGTTCAGGATTGGTACCTATTTACAAAGGAGAACAGTTAAATTGCTGATCTGCTGTAGAAAAGAAAAAGTAAGGGCTAAGTAAGCCCAGCAAACATGTAACAAATGAAGAGTTCCTATATACATACATACATACATACATACATACATACATACAAGGCCTGGCCCTCCTAAAAGCTTATTTATCTTGGGAGGGCACAAAGCTACACAGAATTTCTATATAATACAAAGTATAGAGGCCTGGGGTGGGTGTGATTCTTCACCATAAATCCGTACAGTTCCTCCTCTGGCTTTCTTCCTGCTGACTCCTCTTCTTAGAACTAGCCGATGGGGAACTGGCCTCTCTTACTCAGACATACCTCCCAAGTCTGTTATCAGTCACCAAACACCCAGACTGATCGATTGCTTTTCAGCCTCGCGTGTCTTACGAGTCCAGAAAACTGGACGGAACATTTCGTAGTTAAATCAAGGCCATGTGCCGTCCGGATGCTGCCCCCAACCGCTGCCCCAAAGCAGAAAAGAGAGTGGTAGCAGCGGCAAAACACACACACACAAAAAGAGAGGCAAAAAAATCTGGCCAACAAACTGAAAAGGCTGCCGGGCGCCCGCAGTACGTACTATGTGCCGAAGACCCAAAGCGGATCCAGAAGGAAAAACTGCATGGATTCTCTGCCCGAGTCCCCAGCGCAACACTCAGCTTCCCAGCCTCTCGCTAACCTCCTCCTGGGAAACTGGGCTAGCAACCGACGCTCTTCCCAAAAGCAGCGGAACCGAAGAACCGGGGAGGGGAAAGGGAAACAAGCAGGCCCGTGTCTCCGTGCCCGCGAACGTCTGAATGGGGTAGCGGGAGGGCAAGGCGGGCAAGCAGATGACCACCCTTTCCTACCCCCCCCAGCCCCCGCCCCCCGCCGCCCCATGAGATCCGTACCGTGGTCCTGGTTGAAGCCGGCGAAGAGCAACCCGTTCCCGTGCGGATTAACGGGGAGCAGGTTCATGGCGCCGGACGATGGGAAAGGCCGCGGCCTGGGAAGAGGGTCGCTCACACCATCAGCCGAGAATCGGCGGCGGCGGCGGCGGCGCCACGATTCCTTCCGGACTAGATCAGGAGCACCCCGAGCGCAGAGCGCATCGAACCGCTTTCCTTGGCTTGCTGGATGGAATACCAAAGCTGTTGAGCAGCAGCGGCTTCCCCAAAATCAGTACAGTCAGTACTACAGTAACTGTAGTCTCCGGGCAATTTGCAGCCGCTGCCTTGATTGCAGAGCGCATCGATCAAGGAAACCCACCCGGCTGAGCGCCGAGCTCATTCATGCTCGAATTCGAGCGCTCGCTTGTTTCGGGTGTTGACGGCGGGCTTTACTTTTCGCGGCGGTGAAGACCATTCCTACTTTTGAGTAAAGCTACTTAGAGTTATACTGGGAAAAATCCAAGGTCGTAATAAGGCGAACTGTCGCTTTCCTTACATCGGTTTTCTGTTCCCCGCCGCTCCTTACCAAAGAGGTAAGGTAAGGACTTTGGAGAGCGAGGAGTGGGCGGTAAGACCCCCCCCCCACCAGTTCAATGTAGCTGCTCTGTGACTGTCGATCAACGGAGGTAATTTGGGAAGGAAAAGACGAGATTCTTAATTAGATAAAATAGCAGGTATTTTTTGGTGGGTGGGTGGGATTAAAATATGCTTATTTAGATCCGGTATAAGCGGCAAGAATTTGTGGGGAAATTGTTTATAGATTAACACTGAGGGGGTTAGCCTGATTTTTTTTTATTCCATCCCTTCCAAATTACCTAATATCAGTCGTACGTAACAACCTAGTAGTTAATGCTACTGAACGCACCCAGATCTCTTTCCCAAGCTCATTCAAAGGAGAGCTAGGTGGGAGAGAGTGCTAAATAAGATGAATAAATAAATAATATAAAGAGAATGCAATAATAGAAGCTACATTGGCTTCTATTGGCTGGAAATTCTGCTAGTTTAGTAAGTGACAATCCCTTGCTAGTTTAGATAAATTTATAGAGGTATTATAATTTTTATTCTTGGGAGTTAAGAGGCTACACTCAAGCACTTCTGAGTGCAAGTGAGTATATGTAGTATGAAACAGTGGGCAGGTACTATGAAATAGCAATAGCACTTAAAGACATGTGCCGCTTTATAATGCTTTAAAGCCATCTCTAAGCGGTTTACAGTCAGTTTATGTCCCCAAACAATCTGGGTCCTCATTTTACAGACCTCAGAAGGGTGGAAGGGCGAGTCAACCTTTAGCGTCTTCAGGATCGAACTCCTGGCAGGGAGCAGTCAGTCTGTGATACTGTGCTCTAACCACTGTGCCACCCCGTACAAAATCCCTGTAATCTTGTACACTATAGTAAGGCTCCTTGGGAGGAAAAGCTAAAGTGACTAATGTCAGCTTCCAATTGATTTTGTTTATGGGAAGCTGACAGGGAAAGTTGCAAATGGCAAACACTTGATCATGACTTGTTGCAATGTCATAAGAAGCCTGGTAAATGAACACCTGGATTGCTATCATGTGACTACAGGACTGTGCAAGATAAAAGTTCATGGACTGGTCTTATATGCTCTGTTCAGTTGAGTCATAATTTTGAACTGTTAACTAAGAAGTGGTTTAACATAAGGATTAACCTGTATACTTCCCTTGTCATTCCCTCACCCCTCTATGGATTATTTTCTCCACCACCACTACTACAATGAGGCAGCACAGCAGGACTTGAGGGGAATCAAAACTGATAAAACATTTAATATAATTAGGTAATTTTGCTGTGATAAGAACAAGAATGCTAGTTGCTACGGATATGTCATGTAAGAATTCATTGTTTATGAAAAATGGTAATGATGGCAGACAACTGAAATATAGCACATATAGATTAACCTCTCCCCAGTAAAGATATTATAAACAAAGCAACAATAGCAACTGCAGCTACAGTATAGTATTATAAATAATTAGACCCCAAAGGAAATCAAAGTGAAAATCGAAGCAAAACTATAAGAAAAACAAATCCATTTAAAATAAAAAATCAACAGAAAAAATCCCTATCTGCAGTAAGTTCATTGCATTTCCTTTCATAAATTTCTAAACTACCCAAAGCTATTCAAATGTACTGTATTTCATTTGTAACTAAGTCATTTGTAGGTCATATTTTCTTAGCACTATTTTACTGTACCATAACATTTATTAGAGGGGGAAAACATGATAGTTGCATTTGTTCACCAATAGCAATATAAGTTGCCTGACTGAAAACACCATTGTTTTAAAAACATGAATAAATTTGCTTTATGGCGTAATTCAGGCTATTTATTTCAAGTCTTTCTGATTACTTACGTTAAAATGAAAGGAACCTGGCCTTTATTGCAAACAAATAATAAACATTATCTGTCTTGAAAATGGAAGGAAATTGGCCTTTATTGCAAACAAATTATAATTAACATCTGTCTTGATAGAGGAATAGAGATTTGAGAAAGCATTCAAAAGCTGGGAAAGGAGGATAAAATATTTCAGTTGGAAAAACACACATATACTTTGCAGGATTTATTTTTATTTTTAAATAATAGTGTCCTTTCCTGATAAAGCAGCTTTTCAAATTACATTTTTTCTTAGGCTATAGCAAATATGTCTTGATGTCTTTGGCTTTTTCACTATATAACGATCACTAGAATATCTAATACAAAAATGTAGATTTACCAGAAAAATAAGCATATAATCCACAATTTAATTCTGAAACATAGCAAAAAACTTTATCAAATGTTTTATACATGGATGAGACAATTTCTTGTGCATATTACATTAGTAGCTCAAAAGTCGTGCTTCAGAATCACTCAATAAACTGTACAAAACCAGAATCAGATGCTCTACTGAAACAATACTAGAATAATGTCACTACTTATATCTTTTACAATGTATACAATACATTGTTGTTTAAAACTAGGTGAATCTACAATTGACTTTCATTCTAATTGCAAATAAAATGTAGTAATTGAGCAATATTAAAAATTAGTCACTTTTGAGATTCAGTGACACAAAAGCTCAGTACTGTGATAAATTATTCCCTTTATAAAATACACAAAGATTTCATGCACATCAAAAAATTGATATATATAAAATCCAACATTAAAGTTTCACATTCCTCTGTTTTCACAGAGTGCATCATATATCTGGAAGCAGCATTATTAAAAACAAATGTTCTAAAATATTTTTTCTTTTGTCCTGTTCCTGCAAAGCAATACGTACATACAATACAGTGGTGGGTTGCTCCCGGTTCGGTCCGGTTCTATAGAACCGGTAGTAAAACCGGCAGGAGGCTCCACCCACCCACCACGACATCATCATGATTGATCTGCGCATGTGCAGAAGCGCATGCGCGCACTCCCACTGCGAACCAGTAGTAAAGGTAACCTACCCGATACAACAGATTTAGCTACTGAATTAGTCCTTGTGTTTACAATGCTGGGCAAAGATTTCCAAAGATAGCTTAGGAGATTTTACAACTATTTCTGACACAAGGCTTTGGAGGGCTCTGAAGAGGACGGATGATTTTGGCTTTTTTCAGGCTGTTCCTTTTGTTATTGTTGCTGGCGGTCAGAGAATAAGAACGACCATGCATCATTCTAGCATTTAGGCCATTGGCCATGGAGAATGACTTGAGATGGCTTCTTAAGGCAACAGGGAGTGGAAGTTTGTCAACCAGGTGCACAGGCGTGCAGGAAACTATGGCACGGCAACAAAGATCTTGCAGACTCAGGACTGAAACATAAAACAAGCAACATTAGACGTTAGAAAGATCTTAACAGCCACATGGTGGCAGTACACAACTACAACTTTGTATAAGTTTTAACAGCCCTATCTTTATTCATTTCACTATTCTTGAAGTACCACCCTAATCCTGCATGGATTCTTCCTATTACTATGGCTTGCCTTCCTTGATACAAATAACCTTGCAGATTTTTTGGGACTGGAGTCCCCTAAAAAGCTCCCAACGCTAAAATGATAAAAATAGTCTGACTGCGTTTCTGAAAACCTGGTTTGCCTCTTCTTTTATCAATACCACATCCTTCCTCATTAAAGGAAGGTGGCAGTGGAACTGCTAAGTGTTCTGCAGTTCCACATCTTCCTTGCCTTTTCCTTTTGAAGGAAAGGGTGAAGTTTAAATGAAGCTGAGCCTAGTTTGCTGATGCTCTTGTTGGCTTTGTCTTTGGTCTGCCTTTTATCTTCAAGGAGTAGGATGAGGCGTGAGGGATTTGGAGTCCCTTCTGGTGGTGTTTCTGCAAAATTACTGGCATGATGAACTCAACAGGATTACCAGGAATTGCTGTATAGCAATCTTAATTGAGGAATGCATAGGGTCATTTCTGATTATTCATCTTAAAATGGGAAACATTTACTAGGTCCTGGTTATGACATTAAATCACAAGTATGTACCAAAATATTTTTTGTATTTTTTTTCATCATGACTACATATATAACTAGCATACATAGGAAAGAAGTAAGTACATTTCTGTTGCTTACCCTTGTTTGGCCTCCACAGCCGGTCCATTCCGTGTCTCATTAACACTATTCTTGCAAGTTCTGTAAAGGACTCTGTGATATTGAAATTACAGAGTGGGCTTACTTCAAAGAATGTCATGCCTAATCTTTCAGCATAAGCCTGTGCCTGCTCAGTAGAAACTTGCCTTTTGAAGGCTAGATGTAGGCGGTTGCCAACCAGGATTTTGGGTACACCAGGAGCATGCTGAGAAAGAGAAGCAGAACAATGTTAATTTCAAAATTATACCCATTTTCTTCATCAAAATGACTAACCGTACATCATTTATTCAGACTAGCCTCATTTTCTGACTTTGCCTATCTATAGTATGTGGACTGGGTTCACTAATATGCAAAATCATAAGGTTGTTGTTTGGGGTTATCTTAAATATTGTATGAACACAATGTCTGATTTTAAAACGTGATTGATACCTTCATGTGTAATATGATTCTGGCCAATTTGTGATTTATTCATCAAACCATGTTAAAATTAAGCATGGCTTAATGTAATACACAGTCCAGGCTACAATCAAGGGTAGAAAAATGAAATGGGCTGCACAAGAGAGAAGAGGTAGGAAATTACCACTTCCTATTCCCTGAATGTTGAAGAAATAGAAGCATTTAGAATCCAGACCCAATTATCACCTGTTCCAAGAATGCCATCTTTTTGTCTTTTGCTTCCCTGAAAGGAAGTCTAGCACCACTTTTGAAACACTGATGAGAGGAAGGGTAATACATAAATCAGCAGAAACTTTGAAGGAAAGGGGAAGAACTTAAGGTTGATGAAAATGATTGACCAAGAGCCACTGTATGGAAAAATCTTTGAAGACAGACCATTTCTAGAAGTAAAAAGAAAATTCTGCTTCATCGTACAGCCCTAGGACTTTCTAGGAACTGTAGCACTCTCCTAAGCATTCTTAGTTTTCTGCTTACTAAATTTATATTCTTGTCCACCCACAGTGATTTAGAGAGTTGTCCATCCATACAACCAAATACAAAAAAATTAAAAAGGCATGTTTTGTTGACTAAGACACAACTGCCCAAGTTTACAAAACAAAGCCATGAATCATTGTTTACAAACTACAATGACTGAGTTTACACCTGGTTGCTGCATTTTACTTTAATTAAAATTACTGTACTTTAGGTGGTATCCTAAATTCAGAACTCTTTTCCATTCAGGTAAATATTTATATTCATTATTCGATATCTTACCTCATCTATCTCCTTTATCCACCGATCAATGCCATCAAATGACCAGCGATTTGTTATATCATATACCAGTATCACACCCTGGGTGAATGAAATCCATTTAAAATTAGTCTGACATACGGGTAAGTTTAAATATGCATCATACAATCTTGCGTAATGGTATTTGATGACATTATAAGAAGTAGTGTTGAACAGATCTGAACTTATCTGTAAAAAGTTACCTATATTCAGCACAAATGCGTACACATTTTAAAAAGTAGAGCAATACATTTATCACTTTGCTTTCCCTGGCAATTCTTATCATTTCTCTCTGCCTCACTGATACAATTCAAAGATCAGTGTGTGCTTACCTGAGCACCTCTGGAATAGGAACGAAATATGGTACAGAATCTGCCTTGTCCAGATGTGTCCCTGAAAATGATACCGCATATGATTAAAAATAAAGTCATTTCCATTCTAAAACTAAAGTACTATAAATAGTTGTCTCACTAAGTTGCCTGATTTACAAATGCATATTAATGACTTGTCAAATTTGCCTTTTGTCTTAATTTATCATTTTACATTTATTATTAATATTCAACAATTTACCAAAACTGAAAACAAGATACTTGAATACAGATCAGTGCATACATTATAGATTATTCTTTGTATATCTGTGTGCAGCCCTAGTTGAGGACGGAGCTCACTCACTGTCAATCACTCCCTTTCACTTTATCATCAGAGAAAATCCATCGAACAGGCCACTAGTGCAGAAGATGCTTTACCCATGCCTGCCACCTATTGATAGAGGATTAAACCCATCTTTCTAAACAGTCATCCAAGCTTGCCCTACTACACTACACATTAAAGGGCATGATTGGTAGTTGTTTTTCCTATGATGCTGGGTGCAATGGAAATCAAAGCCAGGGAAATCCACCATCACCTTCCTTACATTACAGGACTACATTAATTAATTGTCAGCCCCATTTGCAAGGCTTCTTGTTGGGGTAGAATGGAGGTCAATAGAGGAGACAGCCCAATTTATGCTGGGCTTTTCTGTTGGGTGAAAGATTGGTGAGTGGCACTTGAAAACAATCCTCTGAAAGACCTCTGGGTGATCTTGTCCTTGGTCTGTCTAATGCTCAGCATAAAGCCCCATTCACATGCTTATTTAGGAAATATTCAGAACAAATAAAATTGATATCTCATTAAGTTTACTAAATAATTTGATCCGATTTATAATAATATTTAGCTAGGATAAAAGTGCCCTCCTGTGGTGACCACAGTTCAGTGTAGCCAAAATACTCCTACCATTAAGTAAAGGTTTATTACACTCCCACTCCCTCCTTAGGCATCCTATCAGTTTCTAGAAGTGGCCCATACTTAACTTTGGTGAGGATGAGAGCTATCTACTGAGTTTTTACAGCTTATACTCCAAGTGCAATTGTTTCTTATATAAATAGTTTCCACAACACAGAATATAATCCAAAGTAGTTACCAGAGCTGCAACTTTATTCGCCGGCCATCCAGAAGTATTGTTGTTGTTTTGTAATCAATACCTGAAAAGAAAGAGTGAAGTATTACGCTGAAATAGTGCAAATGTTGCACAAAATCTTTTAATATATAATAATATCAGATTTTTAAATTAAAAAATCCAGGTCTATTTCTATGTTTTGAAATGTCTCCAAGCAAGTAAATTAATCTGGTCCGATTGGCCAGTTCCCAGTCTGCTACCCACTCCTGACTGCCGTGACAACCTAGTAGGAGAAACATTTATATTACAATAATACACTGCAAAGAGGTGCCACTAAGACACTAAGGGCTGTGCTAGGATTTAATGAAAGCTGATGTTGCCTGTCTCCTGGACACATATTTCAATATTCCATGTTTTTGTTTTGCTTATGCTGTAGTAGAATGGGGGTGAACTAACAGCTTTGCAACATTCGCCTCCCGCCCCCACCATGTTATTTATTTATTTAAAAGATTTGTATGTAATCAGTAGAAACCCAATCTGGTGTAGTAGTTAAGGCATCAGGCTGTAAATTCTAATCCCACCGTGAGCGTGAAGCCAGCTGTGTGAGTTTGGGCCAGTCACTTTCTCTCAGCCCTAGGCAGGAGGCAATGCCAAATCACTTTTTTAAAAAAAAAACCTTGCCAAGAAAACTGCAAAAAATTGTCCAGGCAATCTCCAAGAATGGGACACAATTAAACGGAAGAAAAAAATTAGTCAGTATAAACTCTCCTGGGTTAATATTTCAGATTGTATTTAAGAGGTAGTATAGCACTAAAATCTTCTCCCTTAGCTTATAGCCTCAGCTTTCTTGAACCTGAACAAATATTTATGTCTGCAGAAAGTGCTGGATCCTCTGAGTCATAAGAGTCTTTTGCAAATCAGGAATTCTAAGACTTCTTTCCACAGCATTGTTTTTAGTATCCTAGTACCCATATAGACACATTCTATTGATCAGACTCAGATCTACTCTTTGAAAGGGACATTTTCTCTGAGGATAAAGGAGATCAGTAAACACAACTTGAAGTAACAAGAGTATTACTAAGACACCTTAAAAATACAACGTAGTTTGGCATCACCTAAAGTCCTTGAGGTATAAATAGAACTCACTGACAAGCAAAGTCAAAGGGGAAGCCGGATTCACTTAACAGCTGGGTTACTAACTTATCAACTGTACTGATTCACTTAGCAACTGTGGTCGTAAAATGGGACAAAACTCACTTAAGAAATGTCTCACTTAACAGGATTTTTGAGCCCAATTGTGGCCGTAAGTCAAGGACTATCAGTATTCATTTCTCTTGACCAATAAGGTATTAGCCATGGTTACATTAACATATGATGAACTGCTCACATTCCAGAATTCTGCACACTCACCAGTTATACCATGTCTGAGACAATTTGCATCTGTAATTGTCTGTAATAACAAATGAGGAGCCAGTAGATGTTTGAATCATGCTGTAACTAGCAGAATATTTTTTTTCATTTAAAATAGCATGCCCATACCTGTGCCTTGTGACCAGAAATAGATTTTTAAATTGAGAAATAGCTCATCGGTTATGAATTTCATACAATATTTAGTCATTATTACCCTTTTTAAGTGGCTGGTAATCTCTCATGGACTTCTGTACAAAACCTTTCATGAAAATCATAGTAGCTGTGATCACAGGCAAAGCAACTGCTCTCTATGATCCAGAATTGTTGTCTTTACATAATGTGATAAATTCTGTATTTTGTTTTTAAATACCAAGCCTACCATTAAGTAGCCTACAGCATGTAAGCACCTGTTGTTGAACAGGATGCATTATTAAGCTATTACTAAGTAAGACACTCCCGCCAAGAACAACAGAATTGCAATCTAAATTGGATTGTGGAGCATGCTTTAAATGGTTTTCTTTTTTTGTTCAAGTAAAAATCACTGGGATCACATACAGTTCCCTTTTAAATGTCATCTCTTTCTCTTTTGTAGCAACACTGATATAGTACCATACCACCCACCATGATTCTGAAAAGATAACATGACAAAAACACTCTGCACAATTAACTATTAAAACATAGTTGTATTAGAAGTATGGTTAGCTAACATAATAACTAATTTTATAAAAGAACTACTGCATGAAGAATGACCATACTTGTATGTATTAATGAAGATGCAGATGGGCTACATTTTGTGCTACAGGAAGCATTTAATTTTCTTTGCCAGATGTAGTAAGCTTGATGGTGATATCTCTTTAATTGACAAGGTCCATTTTCCATTTTTTTAGAAAACACATTCAGCTGATATACAAATATGACAAGAGACCAACTATTTTACATTGCCAAAAATGGCTATTTTGCTACTAAATATTGGTTATGCGCACTATGGGATTTTATAAATGGCTGTGTGTGCATATTTGCAACCTACAGACCACAAATTGCCTACTCTGATGTAGGGTAAAAGACACCTTTTAAGACTGCAGTCCATTGGCCATTTACCCTGATTCAGTTAACAGCAGGGGTGTCAAACTTACTGCCCATTGGCTGGATGCATCACGTGCTGGCCACACCTACCTCCGTTTTAGTAAAGGGGAAAAAGTTGTGACATGTCACGTGACAACAACGTGACGCGAGTTTGACACCCCTGGCTAACAGCATTAGGGCTTTCTTTCAAATCATCCTTCTTAAGATGATATTGCAATGTTTCTATCTTTCAAAGTACTGAAAAATACCATGGTCTGCCATGAAATGAGAGCATTGTTAAAACCCTCTGTTGTAAAATTACTGCATAGATTTGCCCATTCTCATTGACTGAATATTGGGGTTTGGTTATAAATGATTGCCCCAAGGACATCTTACAGATCTCATCAAGAAGTTGTGGTATTACTGTGTATTCTGTTACACAAGCTCTTAGGTTCAATTACACATATTGTGTGTCAAGAAAAACTAGTGTTTTGCAGAGAAAAATGGTGATTCAGAGAGCTCAGTGGCAAGTATACTGCATCTGTTAGTATCTCCTTATATTTTCATATATTACTATTGGTTATTCTGTTATTTATGCATTCTCCTAGCTGTAGCCACATGAAACCAGGAACATATGCATTTAAGGTACTTGTTTGCCATTTTGTTTGTCCATCTGAACATAGAGGGACAGCTTACTGGTGGACTCTTTTACAAGAGGTTTACAAGATATGATCCAGGAAGCAGATCTTGTCTATAGTAGCCTCTGGATGTACTGGTATATATGGCCCGGACTATTTCTGTGCTTTGCAAAGGTATAAAACCATCAAAATCAAGTATGCCTTTGATTTAAGGAGGATACTCATCATCATTTATTTCACTGCTGTGGTACTGTATTGCTGTGGTACTTACACAGCAGTTGTTATACACAATGTATAACAATATACATTGTTGATTTTTGTGCTTTGGTAGAATTGAGAATGAAATCTTTGTGTTAAATAGAAAAATAGAAAAGTGTGCAACTTTTCTGAATTGAACCTGGCTTTTGAATACCATGCTGAAAGTTGTGTTCTACAGAGTAATAAGATGGGAAAGAATAATTTACTTTCATTTTATTTACATCGAATTAAAATGAAATAGAATTAATTGGTTTCCACAGTATATTTAACAATTGCTCTCTTATGCCATATTTAAAATTATAACTTGGTAAACTTTGGGGAGAAATTTATGCTTTTGGATTGTGATGCTGAGAACCTCATTTGGAATTTATTTATTTATTTATTTAATGTATATGCTCCCTTACAAAAACAGAATCATTCAAGCATTAAATAAGTAAAAACAGGCTGCTTACTGAAGTACTAATAAGGAAGCTAAAGTTCAGCTATTATAGATACGAGATTATGAAGCCTAGAAAAATCAAAAGCGATTCAATACTGTAATTGAAGAGATAAGTATAAGTTTATAAAAACTCAGGGAAGTAGTTAGTGAGAGATAAACCTGGCAAAATGATATCCTTCAGGTTATAAATAATTAGAAGTGACTGAATACACAATTATTGGAGGGTTCTACAGGCTGCACACAAGTCTTTAGGAGCCCTCTATAACTACAAATGGACGTTGGACTTACCTGATACGTCCCTTCTCAGCTCAGGAAGAAACAGCAGTCAGAGTGGGGATTTGCTCAGTCTGGCATGTGACCGAGTCTGTCAGGCAAAAGGCTCCGCCCTGCAGGGCCGCCCCAGTTCTTCGGCGAGGGCGAAGCATCAGACTCGAGTGACGTGTCTCCCTGAAACGATAAAGAATTAATAAACCACCCCCCAGCTGCCCACCAGACCGAAACCCGAGGGAGGGGCTGACTGCCATTTCTTCCTGAGCTGAGAAGGGACGTATCAGGTAAGTCCAACGTCCATTCTCCAGCTAGGCAAGAAACGGCAGTCAGAGTGGGGACATACCAAAGCTTGAGGTCCCCTTGGGTGGGAGAAGAACGGTCCGGTGACCCTCAAGGAGTATGGACCAACTGCAGAACCCTCCTGCCGAAGGAGGCATCGGAGGATGTGAAGACATCGATTCGGTAATGTCTGATAAAAGTACTCAGGCTGGTCCAGGTAGCGGCCCTGCAGATTTCATCGAGTGAAGCTTGCGACGACCAAGCAGCGGAGGTGGAAGCGTTCCTGGTCGAGTGAGCCGTAATGTGCCATGGAACTGGAAGGCCCGACTGGCGATAAGCCAATGCGATAGTCGCCCTGAGCCAGCGGCCCAAGGTGGTGCTGGAAACCCTCGATCCCAGGGAGGCTGGGTGAAAGGCGACGAATAAGGCTTCCGTCCGTCGAAATGGGGCCGTACGGGAGATGTAAATCTTCAGGGCCCGGCGGACGTCCAATGAATGCCAGGAGAATTCCAGGCGGCGCTGTGGGCGAGGGCAAAAGTCCGGGAGCACCAGCTCTTGAGCCCGATGGAATGGTGAATTCACCTTGGTCATGAAGGCGGGGTCGAGGTGAAGGACGACCCGATCTGTATGAAATGTACAAAGGTCCGTCCTAATGGACAACGCCGCCAGCTCAGAAATGCGGCGGGCGGACGTAATCGCCACTAAAAAGGAGACCTTCAGGGAGAGGAACCGGAGGGGTACCTCGCGAAGAGGTTCAAAGGGGGGGGACATGAGAGCGGCAAGGACCTTGTTGAGGCGCCAGGTGGAGAACCGGTGGATGACCGGAGGGCAAAGATTCGTTGCTCCACAGAGGAAATTCCGAATGATGGGATGACGGGAAATTGGGTCTGGAGATCTGCAGGACAACACTGAAGATATGGCCGCCACGTGGCGACATAGAGTGTTCGGGGCTAATCCACGGTCAAGACCATCTTGGAGGAATGAGAGGATGGTGAGGATGGAAGCCAAAGTGGGAGCAACAGAAATTGAGGTGCACCAGGTAGAGAATGCACGCCATGTAGCCTTGTATATGCGGACAGTGGAGGGACGACGGGAGGCCTGAACCGTGGAGGCTATGCGAGGCGGAACCAGGGCTGCCATCAGGACGCACCGCTCAGCCTCCAAGCGGTCAAGCGGAGCCTGAGATAAGCTGATCTTGGAGGCAGGGATCTGCCAAGGAGGAGCGATGGACAGAGACTTCAAGTCCGCGAACCAAGGTTGCATTGGCCAGTAAGGAGCCAGTAAGACCAGTTCCGCCCTCTCGGTTAGTAGTTTCCGGATCACCCGTGGGAGGACCGGTAAGGGGGGAAGGCATAAAGGAGGCCGGGGGGCCACGGGCTGCGTAGGGCATCTACGGCCTCGGCTTGTGGGTCCAGATACCGGGAAAAGTAATGATGCACTAGGTGGTTGGACCGGGAGGCGAACAGGTCCAGAACTGGAACCCCAAACCTGTCCGCTATCTCCTGGAATAGAGCCGGTGGAATGGACCACTCTCCCTGGTCGATCAACTGACGGCTCAGAGAGTCCGCTTGTATGTTCGTTGAGCCCGATATGTGAGCAGCTCTGATGGAGGACAGGTGTTTCTCAGCCCAGAGACCCAGCAGGAGGGCCTCGTCCATCAGGGCACGGGACCTCGTGCCGCCCAGCTTGTTTATGTGGGCCTTTGCAGTGGTATTGTCCGTGAGGACGAGCACGGCCTTCCCTTCCACTAGATCCCGGAATTGAAGTAATGCGAGGCGAACGGCCCAGAGTTCCAATAAGTTGATGTTGAGCAGGGATTCCTGAGCCGACCACCGGCCCTGGGTCATGTGCTGGAGAAGATGGGAACCCCATCCCGACAGGCTGGTGTCCGTGGTCAACGTAAGACGCTGTGGATCTCTGAAGCAGGAGCCGAGAGATAAAGACCCCGAGGTCCACCAATGAAGGGAGCGGAGCACGGGAGGTGGGAGGTGAAGGCGACGAAGGGAGGTGTCCCGATGAGCTCGTTGAAAAGGCAGCAGGAGCCATTGGAGTTCCCTGATGTGTAACCGAGACCATGGTGTGATGCCGAAGGTCGACACCATCTGACCCAAAAGGCGAGCGAGGGATAATACAGAGGATGACCCGGTAGACAGTACCTTATGGACAGAGGCCCTAAGGCTAGCCTGGTGGTCAGGGGACAGGAAAACTAAGGAATCCACCGTATCGATTAGGGCTCCGAGATGGAGGATACGGGTGGAAGGGCACAAGTGGCTTTTAGCCCAGTTAATAGAAAAGCCATGGGACTGTAAGGAGGAAAGGACCCTCGAGAGGTCCTGCTCGGCTTCCGGGCGGGACGAGGAAAGGAGCAAAATATCGTCCAAATAAAAAAGTAGGCGAATAGGAAGGGAGCGAAGGTGACCGACTAGGGCAGCCATAATCTTAGTGAATACCCTAGGGGCTGAGGAGAGACCAAATGGGAGGGCTCTATATTGATAATGAACCCCCTAAAAGCGAACCGGAGAAATTGCCGGTGCGCTGGCAAAATGGGCACGTGGAGGTAGGCCTCCGTTAAATCAATGGAGGTAAGGAAATCAGAGGGGCGGATGGATTCCAAAATAGAAAATAAAGAATGCATCTTGAACCGGCAATATCTGATATGCCGGTTCAATGCTTTCAAGTCCAAGATGGCTCTCCAGCTGCCAGAGGACTTTTTGACAATGAAAAGGCGGGAGTAAAACCCCCGGCCTTGCTGGGAGGAGGGAACCGTTTTGATGGCCGCAATTTGAAAGAGGTGATCAATGGCCTCAGAAACTAGCTCCCTTTTAGTCTGATCCCGGGAAACAGGGCAAGGAAGAAAACGGGAAGGGGGAAGGGAGGTAAACTCCAACGAAAGGCCGTGGGCAATAGTGTCGAGAACCCAGGGGTCGCGCACGGAAACCTCACACTGGTGGAGAAACAGGGAAAGGCGACCCCCTATGGGTGGAGAAGAAAGGTTACCGGAACTTCTGGGAGAAGCGCCCCCCTTCCCCGGGGTACCTACGGGCAGGGAACCTGGAGCCCTGTCTGACCTGGGACTCCTGCTGAGGCCTGGAAGGAAAGGACCGCTGGAACCGAGGCTGGAACAAGGTTGAGGCGGAGGTCCGAAAGGACTGGAAATGAGGAGAGGGAGAGAAATGTGAGTCGGCTCGACGAGAGGAGTGAGGCAGGATCTTTCAGTGATCTCCAGTTTCCATGAGGAGAGGATCCAAGGCCGAACCAAACAGATTCCCGGAAGCATAGGGAGCGGAGGCAAGCTGCCACTTGGCGCGCATGTCTGATTGCCAATTGCGCAGCCATAAGAGACGTCAAGAAGTCACGTTGGACCCCAAAGCCCTAGCAGAAAATCTTGTGGAGTTAAGGGTGGCATCGGCCGAATATTCCAGGGTGGCAGCAATTTTATTCAGATCTTGGTGAGATCTGCTATTCGACAAAGGCAGACGGGTCTGAAGCTGTTTGATCCAGAGCAATGTGGCTCTGTTGAAAAATGAGGCTGAGGTGGATGCCCGAATGGACCAGGCAGTAGCAAGGTGACCCTTGAGGAGAGTTTTCTCAGCCCTCCTGTCCTCGGGCCGGAGGGAGTCCTCAGCAGGGCCAGTAGGATGAGAGTTGTCTGTCAGAGCTACAATAGGTAGGTCAACCTTGGGGGCCTGGAGCAAGTCTGCCAGGGGTGCAGCCGAGTTGTAGAGGCGCTTGTCAAGGCCGTTGGGACTGGGGCCAGCTCCTGGAAGGTTCCACTGACGTTGCAGGATTTCAGTAAAAAGCTTTGGAGCAGGAATGGTTTCAGAGTCTACCGTCGGTTCTTGGAACATGGCGGCTGCTGGATCAGAATTAGAAGAGGGTCCCAAAGTCGATGGCGGAGAGCCTAATCGCGTGGTAGTGATTGCCTTGTACAGAAGAGAACGGAAAAGATGAGGCTTGAAAAGGCCTATGAAGGATGGCTGGTCCGGGGCCAAGCCCTCGTCATACGACCAGGCAGGATCTAGGTCCTCTTCATGTTCAGAGGCAGATGCGTTGCCAGGGGAATATTGAGAATCCAATCGATCCTTATCCAAATGAGAGTCCTCTAGCTCCCTGGAGGAGAGGTGAGAGGGAGCCGAGGGGGCCCCCGGGGCAGAGGCGTGAGACATGCACTCTGCTAAGGTCCTTTTAACAGCCCGCGCGATAAGATCATCCAAGGAATCCGCCATAACGGTCGTTGGAGGGGCGGGGGCTGGAGGAACAGCAATAGAGGGGTGGGGAGGCTGGGCAGGTTCAGGAAGAGTCTGAAAGAACTGTTGAGAATCAGGCGGGGGAACCCCAGATGAAGATCTAGGGACATCAGGAGAGAGGTCCCTTACTGAGGAGGGGGATCTAGAATTAGCGCTGGGGGAGGATGGGCGCCCCTCAGCATTCCCCGCAGCAGCTTGCGCCTGAGCCTTGAGAAAGGCTTTTTCCATGGCTTTATGCCTTCACTGCTCCTCTCGAGATGATGAAGTAGAGGAGGAGGAGGCAGCCCTGGACCTCTTGGAGGGAGGTGGCAAGGAGGCAGAACACCCCTCAAGGGGTTTGCTGCTATGACGCCTTCTGCTGGAGGAGCCATTGGGCGCTCCCGCGCTCGAAGGCATGGCGGCCGCCATTTTGTTTCTTATCAGGCTCCGATCGCCGAAAGAAGAATCTGCAAGAAAAAAGCTTCCGCTGAGGTGGGAAAGCGCTCCGCAGCTGATTTAAAGGCTGCGGAGACCCTCAGGAGCCATCCGGCTTGAAAATTGAGGGAAGGAAGCGCTCGGCAGCCTATGGAGAGCTGCGGAGGCGGTCGCTAGCCGTCCGGCTTTAAACGCGACTGAGAAATCGGCGAGCAGCCGCTCGAGCCGAAGGCGGGCTGCTGGGCAAAGGCCTTTGAAGCGCAGCCAAACTCACCGATGCGAGAAGCTCCCAGCGGTCTGTTAGGGCTGAATAAGCCTGCCGCGAGCTGTAGCCGATGGAAAGGGCGCAATCCAAGCAAAGAAGAAGAAAATCCACTCGAAAGGAGAAACGGCAAGGTCGAGACGGGAGACACGTCCAGTCGGTGTAGACCGAGTCAAAGAACTGGGGCGGCCCTGCAGGGTGGAGCCTTTTGCCTGACAGACTCGGTCACATGCCAGACTGAGCGAATCCCCACTCTGACTGCCGTTTCTTGTCTAGCTAGAGAATGCCTGAATCTGTAGTGCAATGTTGTGGATGCCCAATTAAATGAAGGGAGATATTAATTTTTTAAAAAGCACTTCTAATTATTTATTTTCTCTAATTTCTGAAATAACATAGTATGAAATATATTGATGTTTAATAAGACAGCTAAATATTACTATGTGAGTAACCTAGATTCCCTCTGAATGATTTTGAGTCAATAAGTCATTATCTCTCAACTAACACCATTCTTCTTATAGAGCAGCTGTGAGTCTAAAAAGATTATTTGCCATATATTTTCCTCAGTCCCTAATGTGGATATTATTCTGATACAAAAATGTATCTCAGATTGCTTTATGACGCCCTCAAGTCCAAGCTGGGAAAATGGTAATGAATATTCTGTATATGTCCTTTTGAAATAATAGTTAAGTACATTCATATGATCTATGCAGATTTTTTAAGCTGCATTCCTATATCTTTTTATCTCCAAAAAAGCCCGCTACAGTAACACTTAAAATTAGATTCTGAAAAATATTCTGGAAACTTTTCATGTTATAAAATTCTGTAAGCACTATTATATCTTGGTCCTAAATAAACATGACATAGTTCTGCTTGCTTAGTTCATTTTTGATCAAAATTAAATTGAAAGGCAATTCCCCTCCCGCCCCCACTAAATTATCATCAGATGCCCTTGTTTCTACTTCTAATATTGGAATATCTTCTTTACAATTTCTTGCCAAAGAAATTTAGTTATTTATTTAGCCCTCATTTCTTAATGGAATATATATTGTAGTTGTTTGAAAAATAGCATGTGGGATCAACATTCAAACTCTAAATAAAATTCTTTGAAGTATTTTTGAGTAGACATGTATAGAATTGCCCAACTGGTATAATTATAAAATATCTGTGTGATTTCACTATATATAAGGGAGGAATATGCTTATTATGAAAAATGAATTTCCCATAACTCTGCCATATTACTTAGAAGTTAAACCTGAAAAACCTGGTAAAGCTGTTTAACATTTGATGACAGTGCACTGCAGCTACAAATCCTGATAACGGTCAGAGATGATTACACATCTTACATAAGTTTAAAAGCAAGTCATGCTTAAGAAAGCAATCAAGTAGCTAGATGTCAAGTACTTTTTCCATATTAAACATTGCAAAGCCTTGGTTTAAATGGTTCCTGATTACTTCATCCCTCTCACTCTTCTTACCAAGGGCCATTGTAATGCAAACCCAACTTCATTTTGCCATTCATGGTATAATTATGCAACTTCCCTCCAGTGCCTATAGTACAATATGGTGTCTCATAAGCAGAGAAGATTATTTTGCTGCTATTTCTCATCTGTCTTAAAATTTTATTATATACATTCAACCAGTTAAGAAAGATTCAAATTTGTAAATAATAAAGTACCATAAATCAAACATTATTTGATTTTAATTAGTTTAATCCAGTGTGACCTAATTTAAAAAAATACAACAATTTCATCTTGTGATACATTTCTGATCCCCTGCCAAGCTGTTCAGCGATTATGGGACTGAAGTTCAAAACCTCCAAATTAAAAGTTATCCATCCTTGATGTATACATTTGCTGCCCTCATGCAACAAAAGATAAGTACAATTCTTCAAGTGCCATTTTTTCTAAGCATCTCTATTCACCTTTACCATTGTTCCATATGCTCAAAGCCTCTGGCACATAGTAGGGAGTGGTAAATTACATAAAATAATACCTTTCCCTTAAATAGAAAACATTAAATATTCAATTTACTTGTTAATAATACAGAAAGCCTTTAACCCCCAAGTTCAAAGTAAATGAAAAGTTTCCCTTTGAAAGAAAATTAAAGTAACAGCCAAATTAAGGTTTGCTTGCTCAATCTTTTTTCTTGGAATGTAAGAGCACAAGAACATAGAAGATGGAAATGCTGGTCTAGTTCTACTGTGGCTAAGGTAAAGGAAGTCCAGAGGCAGGATGTTCTAATAACCACATTCCTCATAACTGGTATTATAAAGCAGACTGTTTAGCTACTGAAAATGAACTATGGCTATTCTAATTCAGAAACATGGGTGGCCTTATCTTCCAAAATTTATCTGGTCGTGTGTTAAAATCTTCCAGGCTGGTAGCTATACTGTCTTGAGAACTGTTAATAGTTTGCAGAATCCTATGTGGGGTATTGGATTAGTATTTTATTTTTCCATGTTATGACTTAGATAACATAACCAGGAATATCAGATACACTGTCAACCGAAGTCCTCAACAATGCCATTTAAAGTCCTTTTTAGCACCAATGTATTTAGGTGGGCAAGAGATCAAAGTCCATAAAAGCTAGTTTATGTAGTAACAGTAACAGAGTTGGAAGGGACCTTGGAGGTCATCTAGTCCAATCCCCTGCTCACACAGGAAATCTATACTAGGGATTTGAACCAACCTTTCTGATCAACAAGCTCAGTGTCTTAACCACTGAGCCACCTAGGGAACCTAGTATTCACTGACAGAAAGGTAGACTGTAATCAAAGAAACAAATAGCTAAATGAATAAAGAGGAAGCTGGATTTATATTATCAAAAGCTAAGAATATTGTGGAAATTGGTCAGAAAAGAAATTATTGCCCTGTGTCTGTCCTTTTAAGTCCAGGTATATACAGCATAATATCTTTCAGCTGAATTGAAAATTCTGTTAAAATTGAAGTCAGCAAACTACCTCCAGCTAGTTTTGATGGGTGCAACCAGTGGCTATAATCAACTCAGCTGAATAGAACCTGGAAGTGCAATCAAATTTATTTTTATTCTGAATCAAAATCTGTAAATGTTCTGGTTTTCTGCATCTGACGTACTTGTACCTCTCACTCTTTAACAGGTTAAATGAAGGGACTAAAAATAAACGTTCCAGTGCTAATGCCTAAAATATTCATCCAATTGATATCCGTGTTGCAGAAACACTTGATAGAATTCTTAAGAGTCTTGTACTATACTTATCCTTACACTTGCTTTAAAAGCATTCTGATTCTTATCGTTTTTGGTTTTTTGTACTGAACAAAAATATTGAACTACTCTGTCAGCTGAAAAAAAACATGCTTGGGGTAAATTCTTCACTCTGAGTAAAACAAATCAGATAGCTTTAAGATCTACAGTATATTACACAAAATTCACATAAAGTTTTAATGTGCTTTGGCGAACTAACCATACTGATTTGTTCGCACCAGTGGTGGGTTGCCCCTGGTTCGCACTGGTTCTATAGAACCGATAGTAAAACCGGCGGGAGGTTCCGCCCACCGACCCTGACGTCATCAGAATGCTTCTGCGTGCGGCCCCATTGCGAACCGGTAGTAAAGGTAAGTAGAACCCACCCCTGGTTCACACCCAGTACTAATGTGCTGCATGGAATTTCTGAGCCATTGGGGCTCTGCTACCAAAATTTAGCAGCAAATAACCAGACACTGGTAATACAATATCTCTACAATTTTCAGTGGAAATAAAAACAAACATATAGTCTTTGGATAGGCTTATTATACCTTAAATGGCTAATTCATAAACCTAAAAAAAGGCATCTTAAAAAGCATTCTACATAGATGTATAATAACATTACTTCACTATGCCCACTCAACATCAAGCATAAGGGGGAAAAAATCCCCAGCTGCAGAATGGTTGGTTGTCCCAGCCATTATAAACATACTGTACGAATTATAATGTCTGGTTTCAAATATCACAGTAAAGCGTAGCGAATAAGCCAAAACCACATTATTGAATGAAGAAGTATTCAAGTTTTTGTAATATCTTTGAAATTAATCCTTGCTTAATAAAATCAACTTTCTAAAATTGTTCTTTGGCAGAGGTTTGCTGTTAGAGAACCAAGAACCAGAATAGATAAATAAATCATTTCTTCAGGACTGAATGTAGAGCAAGATGTTGCATCTCCCCCCTCTCCTTACTACTTAGTGTACATGTAAAATTTATTTATTTTAGGGACACAAGCATTATAATGTTTCTAACAATTAATCAGAAATACATAAGCAAAGAATCCCTAATAACATAGCTATATTTTACTTGGTGAAAACAGTATATACATTTCAAATAAAATGACTGGATATAATAATGATGATGGGAGAGATTTTGCCCCTGGGATCATCTGCTACTGAGTATTGCAAATGGCACCTTACAAGAACTGGTAAAATGTATTTGGCAGAAACATTCTGAACTTGATCAGGAGGGCTTTAAATTGAATTTCAGGGGGCTGGAAATAACCCCCAAACTAAGAGCTTCATATATATACTTTCACATTGTAGAAGGATTAGGGAATGTGGCTGTAAGGTTGTCTGTTAAGCCTCTTAGAGAAAAGCAGAAAGTATATTGGCTTCATTGGCTTTATTGTCTAAGCATTAATAAAAAGTGTAGGGGGAATAAATTTGATTTACTTGACAAAGAAACTATATTATGTACTTAGATTAACATAGGTAAACTCTGCAATGCATTAATCTTCTAGGAAATTCCTAAATTTGTCTTGCTGACATTTTCTTTTATCAGTTGGGAAGACTTATGCAGTGTCTTCATTTGCAGCTAGCCATGGCACAAAGATGCCCTGTGATGTCTTTTTCTGCTCTGATCTAAAGGACACTGCTGTCACCTCAGCCCGTGAATGAGACAGGCATAAGTTATCTTTAGTTATACCGGGGTTAAAAAGCAATGTTTGCCTCTGGAATGGACAGCATCCAGTAACAGCCGCAAGGTGTGTGATACTTGTTAAGCTTCTACACTCATTACACTCAGGGCTAAGTCACATGGCCAATAATGGTACTTATTGGCCATTTCAGGCTGAAGTGAGTATGTCACCTTTTCTTCCAAGCCCTGGTTAGCCTGATCTGTCATTTTGTTCTTGTCTTTCCAAAGTGCTAAACTGTGCCAGTGGCTATTGGAACTGTTCTATAGCTAACCACCCAACAGTGCTGTAAATGATTCTACAGCTTCACCAGGTTAGTGCCACACTGAATTAGAGTAATGAAGATGGGCCCATCCTCCTGTTATTTCCTGGCTAGAATACAGAGGAATCTGGAAATGGCTTTCGTTGCCCATGCAAAGAAAGAGAGACAAAAGAAATACTGCATGGGACTCAGTTCCCTGAATTCAACTGCTTTAAAATTTATTCAGCTGGGATTACAACAGAATGGAGATAAGACAAGAGGATGGAATCTAGAGATGAGCAGGCAGAATCCAGCAAACAAACCTTCTCCACCTCTGCCATAGTGCCGTGATTAGGGAATGCTTTTTTCCCTATCTGGTTATGTGCAGAAGAGGGAGAACAGTAAAATCCGAGAATTCAGTTGCTTTGCTTATGCGACACGACAATAAAGATGGCAACGTTTTTCAGTGAGTCAAGTGATAGAGATAAGCTGTGGGGGCAGCAGTTTTCATGTTTTTCTAATTTTCTGCCAATTCAAGGATGGTTGGATAGCACTTTAAATTAGAAAAAGTTGGAAAAGCCTTTAAATAATTAGAGGGAAAGTTGGGGGAAACTTATAGTACTAGAGTTACCGATTTTAAAGGAAAACAAAGCAAACATGTAGCTAGACTATAAAAGAAACTGGATTCTGATTTATTTATTCATCTATTTATATGGCCACCCATCTTAAGCAACTCTGGGTAACTCACAATAATAAAACCAATAAATGAAACGATGATAAAACAATAAAAACAGTGGAAAAAATGAAACAAAAACCCTGTTCTGTAATTGGCCCCCTTGGGATGTTCCACAGCATGCTTAGCTGGCCCCTTCCATACTTTCTACCTATTTAATCCCAGCATCTCAGTAAAAAGCAGGTCTTAATGGCCTTCAGAAAAGCTAGAGGGCTAGATGTCCTACACTTTGGCAGGAAGGTATTCCGCAAGATATGGGCAGCTAGAGAAAAACATACTTTGAAAGTACCATTAAGTAGCAAGATTTCAAGGAGAGGACCTGGAGGACCTATTTGATCTATTGGGATGGGCAGATAGTCTTAGGGAGAGGTAGTCCCACTAATAACCAGGTCCTGTGCCATGTAAGTGACAACCAGTATCCTGAATTTTACCTGGAAGAAAATGGAGCCCATGCAGCTTGCACAATAAAGGTATGACATGGGTGAATTTATAGTAGCCCAATACTGGGAGCCCTGTTGCATTCTGGACCAGTTGCAACTTCTGAGTGTCTTCAAGGGCAGCCCTCAAACCGATAATAACTAGGATTATGTGGCATGAAAAGATAAGATGCGTTTTCTTAAAAAAAATACAACTACAAACAACTGCAGTACAAAAAGGAATTGGAGGACAATGGAAGAAGAAAAGGTGATTAAAAAAAAGCTTGGTGAAGGTCTGAAAATAAAACAAACAAAAGGTGGAAAAGAACAAATCACCAAGAAAAAGTACAGGAGGGTATATTGGATCCTATATATGACAATTATGAAGTCAGTAACAGTAACAGAGTTGGAAGGGACATTGGAGGTCATCCAGTCCAACCCCGTTCACGCAGGAGACCTGTACTAGGGATTCGAACCGCCGAGCTTTCTGATTGACAAGCTCAGTGTCTTAGCCACTGAGCCACCTAGTCAAGCTCAAGAAGTCAAGAAGCTAAAGCTCAGAATTAGCTAAGGTTAATGAAGGATGGGAAGAACAACAATAATGGCTTATTTGGAGGAAGTTCAAATAAATAAATATATACCACCTGCTCAGAGAAAGCAACAAAATGCACCAGGTACCAAAAAAAAGCACTGAACTATTGAACTACTAGTCTGGCACAAAGTTCTCCAAAAACAAGTTATGTAGGCAATTGTAAAGAACACAATTAAAGGAGCAGAATTAAAGCTTACACCTATTTATTTCTATTACCGTGTTTCACCAAAAATAAGACCCTGTCTTATATTTTTTG
This sequence comes from Ptyas mucosa, assembly GCA_012654045.1. NCBI lineage: Eukaryota > Metazoa > Chordata > Lepidosauria > Squamata > Colubridae > Ptyas > Ptyas mucosa. Next base: position 2,157,208 of record WNWU01000012.1, on the reverse strand, counting down.
AACCACGAAATAAGCGCTTGGCTTTATTTTTGGGGAGGTCTTATTATTTTGGGGCATGTGGAGCAAGACGGGGCTCCTCTTGCAGTCTTACCTGATTTCCAGCTCTGTCTCCCTAACCCTAACCAGAGGAAATGGTGGGGACCGCCTGCGCATGTGATTAAATATTTTTTGGGGGGGTTATTTTCAGGGTGTCTGTGTTATTTTAGCGCATGCACTTCAAAGCCTGATTGGGCTTATTATCGGGATGTCTTATTTTTGGGGAAATAGGATATTATACGTTATTATATAATACTGATTTAATTAATTAATTAATAATTACTGGGCTTGGTTATAGTATATTTGTGAAAATAATCTTGGAGTGGTAATTGTTTTTAAGCTAAATTATGAGTCAACAGAATGATATGGCTACCAAAAAATGCAACTACAATTTTAGATGGCTTCAACTGAAGTACAGTTTCCAAATCACAGGAAGCAATTCTTCCAATTTAAAATAAATTGATCAAGTATCGTGCCCTAGGCACAGTTTAAGGAGGATGCAAATGAAATAGAACAGGTTTATAGAAAGGCAACAAGGCAGATCAGGCAACTACAAACTGAATCATGGGAAGAGAGATTGAAGGAATTGGAACTGATTAGTTTTGAGAAAACAAGACTAAAGGTAGATAACAATCTTTAAATAGCTGAAAGAAAAAGGAGCAAAAGATTTATACAATCCAAAGGGAAACCAGAATATGCTGAAAAAAGATCTCACTAAGGAAGATGAAGACCTATTCTGTATATTTCCAGAATACAGAATAATGGATTTAAATTACAGGATGGCAGATTACAAGTGAATTTGGGTGTGTGTGTGTGTTGATAGTAAAAACAATTTAATAATGGAACCAATTACCCAGAAAGTTAGTGCATTCCCCTTCAGTGGATGTATTCAAGTAAAGACTATACAGCCATCTGTTAGAAATGTTTTCATTTGGATTGAATTTAATGGCCAAAATAGTGCATTCCAATTACATGATTTTATGGTTTGACATGATCTCTATTTTTTCCTCACTGAATTCCCAAGTCTAGAGCCTTCCCTTGACAAATAAGTTTCTACAAATAGTTTAAATTATTTTCTGTGGTTTTTTTTTTAAACACAGTGTTCCCTATTGCCTTTACTGTTGCCAAGTCAGGGAGGAAAGAAAGCACCAGAAGAGTAAGCTTAAGATGGAAGAAAAGACAACAATTCCGTTTTCGTATGATCAGTTTATAGATCCTACAAGGGAAATGTGTGAAGCCTTTAAAATATAAAGAATGCCAGTAGCAAAATTTAACGAAAGTAAATGGGCAGATTAGCCACCAAGAAATCCAGAGGCTAACGTTTTTTTATTTCTTAAAGCAAAGGTATCAAGGCAACTGGGAAGGAAGGTTTTTAACCATGCGAGTTTTAAGCTGACTGTCAAGCAAGGTGTGGGAGTTAGCTATGGCTGACTCAGGTATTAAGACAGCCCTACCTGAGCACTGCCTTCCTTGCTATGTAATCTACAGGTGTAGATTGGGGTGGGGTTGGAGAAAGGTAAAAGGAAAGGCGTTCCCCCTCGAGATTCAGGCGCTGGCGGTGGACACCTGTACAATTCATGTTTTCACTTACCCATGTTGTATCCATATGGAGATTCAGTGGCTCCATCCTCCAGGCTAGCTAGTATCTCTCCTTTGCCCACGTCACTGTCCCCCACCAGGAGGAATTTTAGCAAAAAGTCATAAGCTTTCACAGGGCTGCCCACGTGGTTCATCTTCTCAACCCCACCACCTCCACCCCAACGTCTCTGCGGAGAATCAGCTCCCAGCGCCCACGAGGGGCTCCGAGCCACCAGTTGTGCCACCGAGGACCGAGGAGCAGCAACAGCAGTTCGCGAGCAAAGGCATGTTCGAGGAGCCCACCCTGCGGAGGAATCCCGACGGGCTGCCGATATCACGACCCCTCAAGCTTGGGATGAGAGAAGACGACGACGGAGGAGCAGAATTGGACGAGGCGGAGCGGAGGCGTTTTCTTACGGGGACGGCGACGAGAGGCAAGACCCGGAGAGCTTCGACGGGCGTCCTCGGGACGGAGACAAGGAAGGGCGAATTTCCAGCGGCGCCATGGGAGGGAAGGGGGGTAGCTCGCCCGAATTGCCGCTGCAGGTTTGACTCGCGCTGCCCGCAGCTAGGAGGAACCGACGGGAGTCGTGCCCAGAACCCGCCGCGCTGCTCTAGGCGCGCCGAAATTGGAGAAAGCGGGAAAGACCGCTCATGACAGCGGATGAGCAGCGCTGGGACAAGCCGCGACCGAGGGAGACTCAGAAGCCTTCGCGCGGGGCGCCGTCGTGTTCCCGAAGGCGGCAGCAGCTGGCTCCCCCGCCTGCTGTCGCAGTAGCTCTGACTGTTGTTGTTGCTACAACCTGAGCGCAGCTCTGTCAGACTGTCCCGACCAATTTGCACCCCTCGCTCCCATTGGAGCACGGCTTGTGTGGCCGCGCCCACTACTTCTGCTATTGGTACAGCGGGAGCCCAGAATTCAGAGTTCTGTTGTTATTGGTGAGCGCGGACCCACCCCTCGAGGCCCCACAGTTCAGTTGCTGGGGTACTTCTTACTCAGGATTGGCTGGCACGTCTATCTGTCACAGGGCGAGAGCTGCGGAACGGGGGAGTTTACACTTCGGAGGTCGAGGCATGTGTTGGGAAAAGGTTTAGGAACGTGGTTTGTGGCTCCGTCCGATTCGAACTTCAAGGTCTTGTTAGTACGAGTGTCCTGCCTCTGGATTCAGCATAATAAAGAGTACGATGAATCAAGATTAAAAAAAAGTTTGATGCTACCGGGATTTAAGATTAGCAATTGTGAACTGTAAATCTTGTTTTATAACCGTCGAGGTTTGCACACTTCATGAAGCCAGAAAGAAGGAAAACCACGTTTTGATTATATCGTGTAAAAGACAGTTCTGAGTGGAGTCATATGCCCTTTAACAGTGTTATTTAATAATTACTCGATCAAATAAAATTTTTAGCTTCTTGACTTTGGACTTGACTGAACAATTACTTATGTATAACTTTTAAGTATTACAATACTGGGGGAAGCTATCCCTCTCCTAGAAGAATGAAATATTTTGAGGAATATTAAAATATTATATTTCCCTGGATGAGAACTGGAGAAACATTTTTTTGAGGGAGAAAGCAACCTCCACCTTTCTTAATAGCCCTCAGCAGATGTCAGCACTTAAGAGATAAAGAGGTAGATAGCTCTATTCATAAGCAAATACTCTCACCCAAGAGCCAAAACAGGAGGAAAATCATTAAAACGCAATAGGAATTGCACAACATGCTTTTGAACGCAAGCCTCTTCATTGCATCACCGTAAGAAACTTCAATCAAATTTAGCTCAAACATAACCCCTACGTGGCACCATGGGAGTCCAACAACAGCTAATAGAATACATGTTCTTGCACAGGAGCAGGAAGTTCAAGTGTAAAGTCCAAGAGAAGGTATAAAAGCCACCCACTCTCAACTCCATGTGGTCAGCTGCCATGTCATTCTGCTTCATCATTAAACCATCTTTCCAATCAGCCTCCATGTTTCCAGTGTCTTTCTCCCAGCTTGGAACTGAACCAGATGGATATTTCTTCCCACAATACCATAATATAGATTTTAAAACTAATTTGTGTGTAATAGGGAAACTTCATAAAATAATGCAGGGGATGATGACTGATGGTATTTCATTGGTTGGTTAATATACTAGGCTGGTATTTCAAAGATGTTTTTCCCCAAAAGCAATTGAACTTCTTAAGAATTGAAAAAAATTCTTGGACAAGAAGCAACACTTCTTCAAGCAAAAACAAAGTAAGTCCAGTTGCTTTTGGAAAAAGCACCTTTGGGACAATCATGACCTGGATGGCTGAGACTCTCCATAGATTAGGCTGATATAAAATGAACTGTAATGATGAGTCAGGGCATTATAGGAAGGCCAGAGAGAAGATTGCAGTAGTCAAAACACAAAGTCATGAACCAGCATTAATCAGTACTGCAACCAGAACTGGTACAGGACAGAAGTACTTTCAGTACAGTAAAGCAGCAGCTAAATATAATTGAATGAAGATGGGGAGCAAATGAGAAACAGTAAAAGACACCAAATCTATGCTATATATCAACAGGGTGAACAGCAATGTCCATAGATATGGTAAGAGATCAAAAGGGAAAGGTGCTCTTGGATTATAGACAACATTAAAACTTCCAGGTGAAATGTCAAACCAGAATAGAGAGATTGAAGTGATAATTATTTCGAGTTTTGGATTTATGAGAAAATTCACTTACATAAATTAGCTGATCTATTTTAACTGACCATTCGATTTACATTCATTCATTTAGCAACTGTTCGAAGTTACAATGGAACTGACACTGACTTATGATCGTTTTTCACACTTATGTCCATTGCAGCATCCCCATGGTCATGTGATCAAAATTGGCAATTTGCATGTATTTATGACAACTGCAATGTTCTGCGATCATGTGATCAACTTTTCTGCGCTTCTGACAAGCAAAGTCAATAGGAAGCCACATTACCTTAGCAACTGTCCTACTAATATAACAACTGTAGTGATTCATTTAACAACTGTGGCAAGAAAAGTCGTAAAATGGGGCAAAACTCACTTGTCTTGCTTAGCAATGAAAATTTGGGCTCAATTGTTGGTAGTAAGTCAAGGGTTACCTGTAGTCTACAAAACATATCTACATATTGTAAGTATTTTTATACAGTGGAATAATACAGACACATCAATTTTTGAACAAACTTCCATTAGAAATGAAAGAAAAATATTTCAAAAAAATACCCCTGAGCAAGCCTTCAACGATACAGAAACACCAAAGAAAATACTAAAATATTTGAGAATAAACATATACCAAGAGGCATCTTAAGAGATACTTTTCTGTTTACTCATCTAAAACCAGCAAATTAAAGCCAGCAGATACCAATTACCTTTTCTTCAATTCTCAGCTGCTGTCTTTTTTTAAAGCTGGTATGTATATATTAACTAGTGAGTCACAAATAATTTTAGCCTAGGAAATCAGCTGTTGTACAGAAATAAACTCTAATTAAACAGCAGGTTGACCAATTAGGATATCTTTGGAACATTACTGTGCACTAGAAAGACATCCTTATTAGGAAAAGAGAAAGCAATGTACGAATATATTCCAAACAATAGTCTGAAGTTCAATATATGAAGTTATTTATTTCATGAATTATGTAGATATAATAAATGGTTGATAAAAAAACACACAGGTATGCTTATCCCTTATATTCTCTAAATATCTGAGAAATGTGTTTTGTATTACCTGATATTCTGTAGACAGTGGTGGGTTCCTTCCGGTTCGGCCCGGTTCTCCCGAGCCGGTAGTAGTGACGATATGACATCACCAAACCGGTTCTGCCCCCTGCACACACACACCCGTGTTATTCTTACTTTTTATTTGGCCCCACCCCCAATCTATTGTTGCCTCCTGAGTCCCAGATGATGGCTAGAGGGGAAAAAACTGTTTAAACTCTTGCCGTGGGGCTTCAAAGGGCCGCCCTACATCTGATCAGTGGTAAAAGAAAACAAATGATACCTGAGTAGATCAATGCCTGCAAAAATAAATGGGTAGACCAGTGCCTGCAAAATGCATGAATAGAGCAGTGCCTGCAAAAATACATGAGTAGATCAGTGCCTGCAAAAATAAATGGGTAGACCAGTGCCTGCAAAAAAAAATGGGTAGATCGGTACAGCTCTGCAAGCAGTTAAAAGTCTGGTAGACCAGTACCTCTGATAAATTCTAAAGAATTGTCACATGACCATCAAGCCATGTGCACAAATAAGCCACGCCCACAGAACTGGTAGTAAAAAAATTTAGAACCCACCTCTGCTGTAGATTGCTGTTGGTCGTGCAGTTGCTATTATGTTCTTACATATCCTCATACATCACAGTAGGGTTTTATAAGTTAATTTATTAAACATGTGATTCAATACTACACTTCTTGCTTAGTCATTATTTAGAAGACACAATTACTTAACTTAGACACATGCAAATACAGGTAGTCTTCAAATTAACAATAGTTCACTTAGTGACCATTCAGTTATAACGGCACTGAAAAAATGACTTATGACCGTTTCTCCCACATATGACTATTGCAGCATCCCCATGGTCACATGATTGACATTTGGATGTTTGACAACTGACTCACAGTTATGACGGTTGCAGTGTCCTGGGGTCATGTGTCACCTTTTGCAACCTTCTGACAAGCAAAGTCAATGGGGAAACCAGATTCACTTAACAATCATTTTACTGATTTAACAAGTGCAGTGATTCACTTAACAAATGTGGAAAGAAAAGTCATAAAATGGGGCATAGGTCACTTAACAAATTTCTTACTTAATAACATAAATTTTGGGCTCAATTGTGTTTGTAAGTTGAGGACTACCTGTATAATGGCCATTCACCAGTGGTGAAATCCAAATTTTTTACTACCGTTTCTGTGGGCGTGGCTTGGTGGGCATGGCAGGGGAAGGATACTGCAAACTCTCCATTCCCACCCCACTCTGGGGCCAGCCAGAGGTGGTATTTGCCGGTTGTCTGTACTACTAAAAATTTCTGCTAGCGGGTCTCCAGAACCTATCAGAACATGCTGGATTTCACCCCTGCCATTCAATGTTCATGCATGAGTTGTTGATAGTTGATTTCCAGTTATCCAGAATTAGCATTTCGCCTTGTCAATGATGTTATTTAGGTTGATTTCCAGTGAATTTTTTATCCTAAGTGACGTATTTATGTTTGTTTACTAATTTTCACATGACCCTCTCCAATGGACAATTACCAACACTACAAAGATATTGTAGTGCCAGTATATAATGTTAAAAGCACACAAAGGGTGTGATGTCCTGGGACAAGCTACGGAGGCAACACAGTCAGCTGATATTTCCAACTCCCCTTTATTGCCCCAATTTTCCCTCCAAACGCTCCCACGTTTATGGCAAGTCCCGCATCAAAGGGCTCACACACACCTCCAGCAGCCTCTGGCTGCAAGTAGTCCAGCAAAACACCGTTAGCATGATGGCTTCAAAGCAAGAAGTCCAGTGAGGCAAAGGGAACATTGTAGTAATAAGGTAAGAAGTCAAATGAGGCAAAGGAACAAAGCAGCAAGAAGGCAAGAAGTCCAATGAGGCAAAGAAACAAGGCAGCAACAAGGCAAGAAATCCAGCAAACTGCAGTCATTGGCAATGGCACACAAAATTCCACCAATTCAGTGCTTGTTCCTGACAAGTGCCCCTCCCCATGGCGTCTCCTTAAGTCTCAGTCCCCAGGTGTGCCTTGTGAAAAGGAATAGGGCGCTCTCCTCCTGAATCGTTGGGTTGGCCTGTGGTGCTCCCGTCTTCTCTCTACTCTCTGTGCTCGGGGATCTGGAGGGGGACAGTCCTTGCTCATCACCTGAGCTCTGTCGCTCCTCCCCTCCACTGCCTGACCTCTCTTCCCCCTCTCTTGATCTTCCTGCACCCATTCTTCCCTGCTGGCAAGCCATCCCAAGCCTGAGGGACCCAGGGCTGCCTCATCTTGCTCCTCCCCACATTCCTCCGGAGCCAACGAGGCCGCACCCTTGACCTCTGTAGGCCCCAACTCTGGCTTGTCCTCCATGAACTCAGGCTCCAACATGACAAAGGGCCTTTCTTTACTTGCACCTAACCCTACCCTGGCTGATAGGCTTTCTACACTGATTTACTCTTGTCCCAAAACCATGAGACAAACAGACTTAAATTGTCCTTAGTTATATTAGTGTTAGAGGAGTTATTTCCTTCTTATTTCTATACTGTACAAAATCTGTTACAAATCTTCTTTGAAAGGAAGGTAGCTGACTTCGATGACAAGAGAAAGGAAATAGAGACATGACTGGGTTTTCAATGTAAAATTTCATACTGGCCACTACATCTGTCAGCCATTGCTGAAATGATATAAAGCCTGTTGTCATCATTGCACTGGTTGTGTTCTCAGCATAACCTGAACCACAAACTATCCAAGAACAATTTGCACTGGTATGTTGTATAAACATAGCCTATGTATTACTTTGTGGTTAGGTGTGTCATGCAAATTGGGTTAACCATGGAAAAATGTCATTCAGTCACAGTCAACGAACTGTTACAAATTCAAGTTTCTTTGTCCTTTTCAGTAATATTTTTTTTAAAATAAAAAAAAATGTAAAAATTTGCTCTAGATTCATGTATTATGGTAAACCATGCTTGGATTGAGCATGGCTCACTGAACAAACATAGCTGGATTCACATCATGTTAAGTTATTGTGTTTTGGTTTCTTTGGTATTCTGTATAGAAATTGCTATAGAGTAAGGAGTCTAAATACAGTTAGAAGTGGAGCCTATATATCTGATGGACTTTTACCCATAGAGTGAAGAAAAGTTACATGTTAGAGGACATGAAAAATATGTTTTGGGGTAAAAGTCTTTAGAAAATGATTTACAGTATTTATTCTGCACATTGAACACTAAGGATTATGTTACTGTTTTGAAAGCAGTATTGTCAATACACAACTTTAGTATTTAAAACAACTCTTAAATGCATTAAGTTCCTTGCATGTATGTTTTCAGTGATTTCAAAGAAATCCAAAGGTCCTTCTGCGTTTAATTTATTGCAACAAATGTATAGAAAGGTAGGTTTGTATAAACCAGTGTTTCTTAAGCTTTTTTCCTCTCAGGACCCTTTCTCACTTTTTAAAATTATGGATGACCCTAAAATAGCTTTTGTTCATATAGGTTATATTTACTGATATTTACCATATTCAAAATTAAAATCAACACATTTGCTGCCTTTACTGCTTCTCATGATTGTTTGATGGGATTTTAATATTGTATTATTTTTCAGCATACGCTGGCAAATAATATTGATAGTGCAGACCCTGAGAGATACTTGGGAGGAGCCTTTGGGGTCCTAATATTATACTTAAGAAACATTGATATAAATAATTTCAGTAATGTAGACTAGTAGGGCAAACCCAAAAATTAAATCTGTTGTTGTTAATACAGAAGGGGTCTGCTGGCCTACTCCAAATTACAAGGGAAAACTGACTTCACACAATACACTAAAAAAAGTCCTAGTGAAGCTCTGCTTTGGTTCAGACTTGATTCCCATGCAGTGTTAAAATCAAAGAAATCTTGTTAGAGCTTAGCTGATTATTATTGGTTATTCACACTTAGCATGACGTGTGTGTGCAACCACTTATAGTCCCAAAATATGCTTCCTAATGAAATTAACCGTGGCTTCTGGGTTTACGTCAAGATTCTGGCTTCTTCCGAATTATAAGTATCCAAACTGGGTTCCTAGTGCTAATCCAGGCAAGGAGCAAACAGTTCAGGCTCAGCTTTCCTTTCATCGCAGCGATGCAGGCAGCCGCTGGATCCTTCGGAGGCGCTGCCTTCCCCCGAGCCGGGTTTTCCTCTTCCGGGCGCTCAGCATCGCCGTTGCAGATCAGTTGGCGTGGGGGGCGGATAGCGCAGGAGGGGCGAGGATTGTGGCTCCCGGGTGTCTCGGGATCCGCAGAGGAGCGCCGGGTTGGTGCGTGGCACAGCTTTTTCAGGACCTCCTGCGATGGAGGCGGCTTTGCGGCGAGAACTTGGCACCTCGGTGCTGCGGCCTGCGGGACATTCGGGGGGAGGCTGCATCAGCCACGGCGAGAGTTTCCACACCGACCACGGGAAAGTCTACGTGAAGCGCAATGACAAGGCCGAGGTGGGAGGACACAGACTGGGGTAGGGCGGGAATCTTAGGCTGGAAAAAAGAGCGCCTACTCCCGGGTGGTTAATTAATTGGCTGAGGTTTTCTACTACGGCTCCTTCTGAATGTACCTGCACCAAGCGAGGCTTTTCCTTGCAACAGGGGAAAGCGAGGGGTGGTGGTGGTTGTTGTATGGTTTTTGAAAGTTTAAGCCATGGGAAGAGCACCACAGAGAGGCATTCTTCTCAGGTTAGATAGACAGGCAGATTAAAAGCATTGGAAGGGACTTTGTAGGTCATCTAGTCCAACCCCAAGCAGGAGACCTTACACCATTTTTGACAGATGGCAGTTCAGTCTCTTCTTGAAAGCTTCCAGTGATGAAGCTCCCACAACTTACGAAGGCAACTTCTGTTCCATTGGTTGATTGCTCTCACTGTCAGAAAATTTCTCCTTATTTCCAGGTTGAATCTCTCCTTGGTCAGTTTCCACCCATTATTCCTTGTCTGGCCATCAGGTGCTTTGGAAAATAGCTTGACCCCCTCCTTTCTCTGGCAGCCCCTCAAATATTGGAACACTGCTAGCATGTTTCCCGTGGTCTGGGTAGCAGATTAGCAGACCTGGGTTGCCCTGAAAAAAAAAGTTGGAGGGAGGTATTGATAGGCAGAATTTTTCCTTGGTCCGTAGATTTTCCCGAGCCCTGGTTTTTTTTGTGTGTGTGTTGAGGAAACTGGATTAATAGAGTAAACCATGATATCCTATACAAGTTCTCAATTTATCACCACAATTGAGCCCAAAAATTCTCTTGCTAAGTGAAACATTTGTTAAGTGAGTTTTGCCACACTTTATGACCTTTCTTGCCACAGTTTTTTTGTTTTTGTTTTTAATTTGATTTATATGCCGCCCTTCTCTGGAGACTCAGGGCGGCTTACAATGCGTAAAGCAATAGCCTTTATACTTTTGTATATTTATACAAAGTCAGCTTATTGCCCCCACAAACTGGGTCCTCCTTTTACCTGCCTTAGAAAGGATGGAAGGCTGAGTCAACCTTGAGCTGGTGGGATTTGAACTTGCAGTAATTGCAGACAGCTGGTGTTAATCACAATGATTTTAGTCTCCTGAGCCACCAGGTCCTGGTGTTAAATGAATCACTCCAGTTATTAAGTTAGCAACACAGTCATTAAGTGAATCTGGCTTCCCCATTGACTTTGCTTGTCAGAAGGTCACAAGTGGTGATCATGTGATCCCTGGACACTGCAACTGTCATAAATATAAGTCAGTTGCCAAGCGTCTGAATTTTCATCATGTGACCGTGGGGATGTTGCAATGGTCGTAAGTGTAATAAATTGTCATAAGTCACTTTTCTCAGTGCCATTGTAACTTTGGACGATTGCTGAATGAATTGTTGTAAGTCGAGGACTACCTGTACACATAGGGTCTTTCCACTCTTGCATCTAACTCAAATAAATATGTCCTGGCTATGTCTTTCTGCTGTGACTCTTTAACGGTTACCTTTGTTTGGTCCCAAGTCATTAAAGGCACAGGGGCTTAAGTTGTCCTTAGTTGTTTTAGTAAGTAGCGATTCTGATACTATGTCAGTGTTTTCTATCCTAGTGAGATACCAGTTTTTCCAAAATATATTACTGGAAAGAGAAGCAACAGGAGATTAATGCTGGTATTTTGTTTTACCAATTTATGGTGAATGGATAACATTTCAACTCAGCAATGAAGAATTTAAAAAAATATTAGATTTAAGGCTATTTTAGCCTGAACAACTGGAGTGGTTTAAATGGCCATAGGGCTGTCCACTACATTTAATACTATATGTAACCCATGGCTCAGACATATGGGTGCTTTTGAGAATACAAATTGTATGAAACATTTCTTGTGTTGCACAGTGTTAAACAATGGTTTACTTAACTTCAGTTTGTTGAATTTGCCTAGCGAACAGAACCCTGAAAGAACCTTTTACTTTGTAGTAATCACTTTGAATCCATTTAAAAGTCAATTTTTTTCTAATAGGATATGAAATAATAAACTGAAGTGTCTTTAATCATCAGCAGAGTGCTTTTTTTGCATTGCTAAATATCACAAGAAGATTGAGGACTAGAGATTATTCATGTACTACGTGTTTTTCCTGTGGTAGCATCAACAGACAGAACATTTTTAAAAAAAAGATTGTTGCTGTTAAGAAGCAGAGTCAGGATTTATGGAACTCTTGGCCACTGTCTATTGGTTATTCAGATTTGTGCAGCTTAGATGCAGGCCTAGGATAAGTGCTGTTGAATAGTAGGACTTTGAGAAAGATGGTTAGCTGTAGGAATGATAAACTCATCAAAGAACATTACATGAATAGAGGAAGGAAGGAGACTGTACAGTACTTCCTGGGAATAGTGGCCACTGTGAAGATTTCCCAGCTGCACAGGCTGCAGAAATGCAAAAGTTGAGACGTTTGAATTTCAATTATATGTGTTAAGCCAGGGATGGATTACAGTTGTACGTTTCTGGACTTGTAGTTTGTAGATCTACAGATGACCTGGGTCATTTGAACTAGTAGATTAGCCTAAAGATTTAGCTGCTGCCTGTCAGATTTCATGCCTGATAAACTCAGTCCTTTTTGTACCTACCGTACCTAGGTTTCTTTTTGTTTCATTCTATTATTTCTGTCTTAGTTCCTTTTTCTCCTTTTTCCCAGGGCAGCTGTTATATTTCCTAACCTACCTCCATCCTGTTTTCTTTTTCTTTTTTTCTGGAAAGGAAGAGCGGAATATGTGTATGTAGCTTGCATGTATCTGTGTGTAAGTGGTTTGCATGTGCAAAGGGAATCAATTAATTTTATAAATAGGATACTTCATTTTATAAGCAATTACTTTTAATGAGTAGTTATTCCATTCCTGTGTACAAGATTTATTCTTTCCTTGTTTTTTGAGTGTAACTTCTGACATTTATTTATGCAACCCTTTGAGTCAGTTTTTGACTCTTGTTGACTGTAGTCCCTAGGCAGCCAGACAAGGCTTTTCCAGAAATGTTTTGCTATTGTCTTCTTCCTGAGGTCACTCAGTTGGCTTCGTGCCTAAGGCAGGACTAGAAATCACAGTCTCCTGGTTTCTAGCTTGGTGCCTTAATCATATACCAAACTAGTTCTTTCTAGCATTAGACATTGGTGCATGTATGTATGTATGCATTCACACACATACACATGGGCATACACACACAGATATACAAGTATAATTCTTGCACATATTAATAAGATGGGGAGAAATCTCTAGCTGTATTTTTTGTTGAAGCTGCCCTCCCAAGATTTTCAAGGCATTAGACAACTTTTGTCTGTGTTTATTTTGTCCACTCTTGCTTTTGTAAGGGCTTCTCTTAAATTTAAAATAATCTTTCTTTTGGCTTATAGGGAAAGGAGTAGAATGTGAACAGGACACATACTTATATGGTAGTTCTGAGGAATTGGGAATACAGTAGGTTTCTCTACTGTGTATCATCTATTGAGTAAAATCTGATCATGATAGCATTTAATAAAAGAGACTGGGGAATAATTTAATGAAGTTCCTATACTTGTGGATTAGCATGTAAAATGAAATAATATAGCAAAAAATAGAAGGTCTGGTTGCATGAATGAAATAACATTATGAGAAATTTCTGCTTTGAAGATGTGAAGAAGAGCATGTCTAAAACCTGCAGAATCATCATTAGTAAATGTCATCTTTTTAAAAAGGATTGTCTACTTTTTTGTAGGTTTTGGATTATTTTTTCAACTTGAAGTCTCACACATTGAACAAGGATATAATATTATACTATGGTAACTAAATATACTTGTATAAAACAGGTAGAAATGTAATTTTAATGTGGTATATGGTAATGACTCACAAATAATAATGGTGGAATATTCTTGGTTTGTTAGAAACTGCCTATTGTAAGTACAGATAACAGATTAACAGAGTTGGAAGGGACCTTATAGGTCATCTAGTCCAACCCCCCACTCAAGCAGGAGACCCTACACCATTTCTGACAAATGGCAGTCCAATCTTTTCTTGAAAGTCTCAAGTGATGAAGCTCCAACAACTTCCGAAGGCAAGCTGTTCCATTGGTTAATTATTCTGTCAGAAAGTTCCTCCTCATTTCTAGATTGAATATCTCCTTGGTCAGTTTCCATCCATTCCAAAAGTTAAGAGTAACTTCCTCACAAATTATTTTATTCAGAACAAATATAAATGCCAAACTGTATAGTTCAAATTTCTTTATGACCCTGCTGTCAGATTACACCTTTTGGTTTTTCTTACCTAAGTGTAAGACTTTACTTTTCTCTACATTGAATTTCATTTTGTTAGATAGGGCCCAGTGTTCAAGTCTGTCAAGATCCATCTGAATCCTGAGTCTATCTTCTAGGGTGTTAGCTATTCCTGCCAGCTTAGTATCATCTGCAAATTTGGTGAGTTCCCCTTCTATTCCCTCATCTAAGTCATTTACAAAGATATTGAAGTGTTTATGTTTCCACAAAGTTGTCGTCGTCTGTGTTACGCAGGAATGTTTCATTAGGGGTCCTTTGTGCTCTCTGAGTTTGCTTGTTTTCTTGCAGACATTTCATTATCCAAACTAAGAAACATCATCAATGCTACTAACATCATCAATGCTTGACTAGCACTGATGACATTACCTAGTTTGGGTAATGAAACGTCTACAAGAAAACAAGCAAGCTCAGAGAGCACCAAGGATCTCTCATTTTAACCCAGAACAACAAATATTCTCCTTTATTAGAAATGTCTTATCTAATAAATAAATATTCGATTTTAAAACTCCCTCCATTCTTTAGTGTAATCTGGCAGCAGAGTCATAAAGAAATGTGAACTATACAGTTTGGCATTTATATTTGTTCTGAATAAAATAATTTGTGAGGAAGTTACTGTTATTATTTTTTTAAAATGTAGACCATTGAAAAGGGCTACTATTCAATGCAGGAGAAATATTTTAATAGCTTTTTCTTATTATATTCGATAGGCCAGAAGAATGTTTGATGGAGAGATGGCAAGTTTAGATGCTATTCTGCAAACACAGACTGTGAAAGTTCCTAAACCTATCAAAGTTATTGATTTGCCAGAAGGTGGTACTTTATTTGTGATGGAACACTTGGACATGAGAAGTCTCAATAGGTAAAGTTATAAGGACAAAAATTTACGATATTTTAAAAAGAACATGGTACTAAACCAGCTTTAGACTGTGCTTGTAACTCCATGAGTCACGGATTAGGCTCCTACAATTTAGTTTATCTTGAGACAGATCTATGTCTGTAAATTTATAGTTCATTGTGGAAACAAACAAAATTGGGTTAATTGGTTAAACCAGGGGTTCCCAAACTTGGCAGCTTTAAGACTGGCATAGCTGGCTGGAGAATTCTGGGAGTCGAAGTCCACAAGTCTTAAAGCTGCCAAGTTTGGGAACCCCTGGGTTAAACCAAGGCTAAGTTAAACTTGGGAGTACTGTATACAGCCTCAGTTCAGTAATTAACTGAAAAGTAACCAAATATTGGACATATTTTAGATTCTCAGGAGGTTTTCATATTAGTGTAAAAAATAAATAAGGGGCAGGGAGGTGTGGCTGCTGAAATCATATAGCATGAGCTTTGGCAGTTCACTGCTAGGAAAGCCAGCAGCCCTGAGTCACTGATCGCTAGATTTACTCCATTGAAGTTTGTGAAATCTGACCTAAAAGAGAACACTTATTAAGGAACCAGAATATATTGAGTGGTTTGTATCCAAGTTATACTAGCGTTTTTAAAGCTTTTATATAGTAGAAAAAATATTTGTAGTAAATTAATAAAATAATGAATTACTAGTTTGAATGCCCTATTATTAAATATGAAAATATATCACATTTTATTAAAAAATATTGAAAACTACTAACAGTATTATAATCAAAGTTTGAAGCAACACTACGGTCAGATTAAGATACAAATCCTCAGAATAAAATCCAACAAGTTTGGTATTAAAAATACCCATTATCATTTCAACCAAAACCCATTTTTTTTCAGTTGTTAATTTGACACTTGCTGATAAGAATAATCTGTTTTGACTTTTTAGACATGCAGAAAAACTTGGGATTCAGCTGGCTGATCTTCATCTTCATAATCAAAAGCTTGGGGAAAAGTTGAAGAAAGATGCAAACACTATTGGTAAATGGTTTAGCTGTTTTGAGAATTTCTAAAGCCCAGAAATTTATTGTATGTCAAATTGCTAATGCTTCTAACAGCTTTGCTTTACCTCCTACAAAAACTGATTGTATAGCCCTAGAAAATTCCTTTCATTTGAATAGAAAGATGGTTAATAGCAATAAGGTTGTTCTTTGTCAATAGGATTTTCATAAGAGCCATCTTTTAAATGTTCAGTATTCCTCAATATTGGATATCTTATTTCATTGTTAAAATGAATGATGGAAATTGAAGAGCAGTATTTATATAATTCTTGAGATATGAAAATATGCAGCCTGAACTCACCTATATAATCTCAGTTATTTCTGCATCCATTTAGAAGATTTAGATTCATTTAGAAGAGCAAAATAATCTAGTATTTAGGGTATTTATCTATTGTAGTAGTAAACTACTGGTATATCTTTTTTCCATTCAAGGTAAAAGTCAGATGGATACTCAGTTTGTGGAAGAGTTTGGGTTTCATTCTGTCACTTGTTGTGGTTATCTTCCACAGGTAGGCTTTCATTGATTGTTTTTTGCTTTGCAAAATCTTGTTGTGTTACTCTTCATACATACTTATTTGTTTGCAAATAGTTAAAGCAGCTCTGCCCTTTCCAAGGATTGTATGACCACTTCTGCAGCTGCTGCATAAATGTGAAAAGGGAATATTTGGTTCAAAGAGTTGTAGAGAAGAGCAGTGTTCACACCCTCACTTACACCGGAGCACCTATTTAAACTGCTGCCTAGCACTAATATATACACATTTTAGGGATGTGTGGCACTTGGATTCCAAATAAGAAAAAGTGCTTCTGAATGGTGTAGGTGTACACAGCATACCTGTGAGACCGTAAAGAAGCTATCTTTTCTTAGGTGCACACGGTAGTTCTGTGATGCTAGGAAAATGTGTTTTGAGTTGGGGAGGTGCTGAGCATTTACTCACTTTTTCCAACATTGCTTCTCAACATGGTTGACTGCTATGTGAGCACAGAAAAGAAATGTAGATTTTTAAAAAAGAAGCACTGACAGGTATGCTACTGTGCCCTGCCCACTTTGAAGCAGTGCATATTGTGTGTGTGAATGAATAATTGAAGAGTTAATTTAGGGAAGTACGATTTGGTATAAAGAGTCCAATACAGTATTAGTATCATCAATATATTGTCTGATCTCCATTTTGTGGTAGCAGAATGACAGATGTCATTGCTGCTGCTTCCCTGAAAAATAGATGTACTTTGCAATTAAGCGGATGATGGTAGCAATAGCTAATTTATGCAGTAGAGTCCAAAATGTGAGTTCAATGTGATGCTACTGTGCCAGGATTTTCTCTTAAAAACAGTATTTTGGCACAGCTGATCATCTTGAAATTAGCCAAATTTAGCTGCTACTTAAGATGTTACTTAATAGTGTAGCTCAATGGCAATAATCCAAAATCATAGGAAATTATTATTTAAAATATTAGGAATTACTCAGATGGTATGTAGGAGAATAAATTATTTCTTCTTGGAATTTATTCCCAAAAAACATACTCCAATTTGGGAGATAGATTCATATTCATTGATTAGTATTATAAATGCTACAAATATGTAAACCCTGCAAAAATGTGATTAAAATAGACAATGTAGTAGAAATGATTATTCATTTGATGGACAAACATAGCAAGTTAACAAAAATCTTTATTTGCAGGTTAATGACTGGCAACAAGACTGGGTAAATTTCTTTGCTAGGCAACGAATTCAGCCTCAGATGGATTTGATTGAGAAGAATTCAGGAGACAGAGAAGCAAGAGAGCTTTGGGCTCAACTCCAGGTAGTGATCTCTATGGAAATTCAAAATGGCATCCTCATTATACGGTATTTGCAAAGCAATGTAATTTCCATGTTACTCTATTAGTGTGAAATAATGGGTCTTGATTGATTAATGAGAGCTTCTTTACCTCTCAGTTATCTTAAACATATAAGACGTGAAACATGAAAACCATTTCTTTTTTGAGATTTATTCTCTCAGATCTATTATGAACCATTTTGTTATGGAATGAAGAGATTGAGAGTCATCCCAAAGGGCAAACAGAATCAGATTTATTGCAATAAGGTTCAGAGTCCGATTCATACCTGGAAGTCTGAACAAAATTATGGGTCGGGGACCCTGGTCTTTATACAGTTTCAAACAAAGGAAAATGCTAACACAGCGGTTCTAATTACTAAAAACATTTGTTACATGAAATGATATCTTCCTGATTAGAGGTTCTTACATGTCTTGCCAAACAAATATAACTTTTCTGAAAATTATCTTTGGTGATAGAGACTCACTGTCTCATTTTGGTATCCTTGACATTTGTAACTTTCAAACAGTATGTCACCCAAGATATGGGTCTTTCTGACAGTGAGGGGTCCTCCCTTACAGACTGTTGCTTATACAGAGGAGTTTGGCTGGCTTTTGTACTTATCCACTGGATACATTTGGAAATGGATACTAGAAAGATGTCCAGTGGTCATTTAGTAGGTCCCGCATTCATCATCATCATTATTATTAGAGAGGGCCCTTCAGTGGTCATCTAGCCGGACCCGCATTTCCTACTTTAATTTCAGTGGGTAAAACTGGTATAGATGCCACTTGTCGGTTCTTGCCAAGCTTTTTATTGCAGGGCAGCACATTCATAGAATCTAGTTAAGAGCAAACTTCTGTGGAATTCTGTGTGACTTATTTAGAGATAACCAGATTTTGATTTGCAGCTTAATATTCTTTTCTTAGTAGCCCTTTTTTGTAATCAATTTTTTTTTTACTTTCTATGAATCCATATAATGCTGTTTTCTAATTTCTTATTTTTTTGAAAGATCAGTCTGAAATTATTTTTTGCTTTTACAATAGCAGAATATAAATAATAATTTCAGTACCAAAAACTGGTCAGACTGATAGTGTTAGCTAACCCAAAAATAATGTTTTATAAAAATACTTGCTTATTGCTTGCTTATTCCATTAATTACCATATTCCATTTATATGCTTGAAATTCTGCCTTTTTTCAGTTTAGTAATACTGTTTTTTATTAGTCGGTGGATAAATAATTCATATATATTTATTTCAATTTAAAATCATATGTATGTATAGTATCTACGCATTCATATACATGACAAATATATGGGTGGTGGGTTGGACTAGATAACCTACAAGGTCCTTTCCAACTCTGTTAACCTGTAAAACCTATATATATATATATATCTCAAATAATTTTGTAGTAAACCAATGAACAGCTGCTACTGCATTAATAACATTATATAAATAAGAAAGAAAATGTTTGGTCCTACTGTGTTCTTGCTGTGGCTTGAATGTTAAGTTTTTTTATACATATTAAATTTAAAAGTTCAAGTTCTTCTGCCATTTTAAGTGACATACAGACAGAGTTACCCACATGTAAAGTCAGAAACTCAGGTTGCTTCTTTGGATCTTAGCATGTTTTGTGAACATACCTAGTCTGAGTTGCAAATCATGATTGTGTGAACTTTGCTGATCGAAATTTAATAAACCCTGGTTAGAAGATCATAGCATGCTATGTGAATGCAATCCAAGTCTATTTATACTTAGTGATTCTGGACTTTGGTGTGCAATTCTCTATCTTATTTACTAGGTTTTAAAGACAGTTCACCTTTTAAACCATCTTATCTATTCTTAATGCTATATCCATTGTTTTTCTTGTCAAAGAAAATTCAATAAAAACAATAAAACTAATGTGCTTTTTAAGGGTACAATTAGGAGTACTGCAATTAGTGTGCCTAGAGCCCCCGTTTAAAGGTACTGTACAGTTAAATGACTACTTAGATAACAGATGTTTTCCTCCAGCCAAGTTATTTTTGTTTCTCTTTCTTTTCTAGGTGAAGATACCCAGTTTGTTTGGTGATTTGAAAATAATTCCTGCTCTCTTACATGGGGATCTGTGGGGAGGAAATGTAGCCGAAGATGATTCTGGGCCCATTATCTTTGATCCTGCCTCTTTCTATGGTCACTCTGAGTATGAGTTGGCAATTGCTGGGATGTTTGGTGGTTTCAGTGGTTCATTTTATTCTGCTTACCATGGTAAAATCCCCAAAGCACCAGGCTTTGATAAACGGCTCAAGCTTTACCAACTATTTCATTACATGAACCATTGGAATCATTTTGGTGGAGGCTACAGAGGGTCATCTATAAATATTATGAAAAATCTGGTGAAATGATTTATTGTGAAATTTTATTAACTCTGTTTGGAAAAATACATGGGTTTTCAGCTGCAGTGATCTGTGATACTTAATTTATTAAGAGTTATACCCAGTTTTTCATCCAGGAGCCCCAGGTGGTACATGTACCTCTGCTTCCAATTTATACCCAGGAGAGAGACAGAGAAAGATAATGATCCCCTGGAAGTCACCCAGTGAGTGTCCTTGGGTAAATTTCCTCATCCCACTCCAACATCTTAATTACTATATTCCACTCGTTATAATTTAAATTATCACCCCCTTTCCATAATTGAAGATCATCCTTCCTACTATGTCCCAAGCTTGGTATCCTAGTAACTTCAGATTATTAAAGAGCTGTCTAAGACGGAAATAATCCAAGATTTGCACGAAAGCCTTTTTTGCTGTTAAGATGACACAACTGAATTGATTTAGTAGATTGCAGTAGACAAAATTGCTCTTGAAACTATAGTTTAGATACATTTTTGCCAGCAGGGTGGAAAGGGAACAAAAATAACAATAATGATAAAGGCACAATCAAATATCTTAGTGATCTTTCTTTCATAGTATGGTATATACGAATATATTGGGAATTTTCTTGCTTGCTATGAAACTAAGATTACTCTCAGTATTTATAATATTACTTATATTTCAGTTTTATCATTATAGCTGCATTTACATTAGATGCATGTTCTAAGCTAAAATTGGAATACATAGGATGCTGCGTAGGTGACTTTTGTTGTTTCTACCGTGAATGTTGTTAGCATGGCTCCAGTTGTCAAAATTCAGGACTCTGACTGAATCTTCCAAACACACTACAATTTGTTTGATGATCTGGTTTGTCTTCCTTCGGTAAGGCTCCAGCTGGTGTATGTTCCTAACAACCAAAAAAACTTGACCTAATCTTGTGTTGTACAATGTACATTCATGGATTAAGTTTATTTATAGACAACTGTATCTATTTCAGAGTTACTTTCTGTGGCTGGTTGGTGGAATCATTTCTCTTTGAAGCCATTCAACTGAGCTGGGACTCTAGCTCAGAGTCAAACTCTAGCCAGCCATTGCTGCTTTGACTGATAAATCTTGGGATTGTATGCAAGGCTGAGGTTAAAATAGGCTGCCAGTGATTTTTACAGTTTGTTCTGAACTACTTTGAGTAGTGATAAAAATAAAGCAATCTTTGTGCTGATAAAATGCTAAACGCTAAATACTACTTAAGATTAATATGATAGGTTTAGACCTTAGATTATGAGGAAGAGATCAATACCTGATTGATCTTTCCTTTCCACATAAACACATAACTTCTCCCATTTTAATACTTTGGTTGACTGTAGTATCTTGCAACCAGTTAGGCCAGTGATGGCTAACCTTTTTGCCATCACGTGCCAAAAGCAGAGGGAGCGCGTTGGGGTCACATGCACGCGTGCCCACATCCATAATTCTATGCGCCCCGCCCCCTCCCACTTTTGGCAAGTGATGGCACGGTGGGCCTGTTTTTTGCTCTCCCCAGGCTCCAGAGCCTTTCTAGGAGCCTGACGAAGGCAAAAACGGCCTTCCCCCCACCCCCAGAGGCCCTCTGGAGACCGGAAACAGTGTGTTTCCTGATTTCTGGTGGGCCCAGAAGGCCTGAAAATCAGCTGGCTGGCGCATGCATGCGTGTCAGAGCTGAGCTCGCGTGCCCACCGATATGGCTTCGCGTGCCACCTGTGGCACCCGTGCCATAGGTTCGCCATCATGGAGTTAGGCTCACAATACTATTTTTCCAGAGGGTGTTTGCAGAGGCTATATAGCTCACTACTGCTGAGCTATATGGCTATTTCCTATCCCCCCCCATCAGATATAAAATTTTCCTACTAGAAAAAAAAATCATTTATTGATTTTGTCTGTCACCTATAGTATAAAATATAACTAAAATAGCAACAATAATTCTAATCCAGATTGTGATAGTATATTAATTCTATTGACTCTTTTAGTAAAAGTATGTTGCTTCTACCTTAGTTAGGCAAAGGCTAACTTTTCTGGGCAGTTAATTAGAGAATTAATTTTAGCTATAATTATGTGTCCAGCATCAGCTTCCTCTGTGTGGATTGTTTAACAGGGGAGATTAGAAAGAGAAAGAAAAGTTTTATTACTGCATTACTAATTCCCCTTAGTTTTTGCATTTGCATGAAGCTGCTACCGCTTGTTTCTAGTGTGTAGCAGCAGGAATGCTGAATCAGTATATCTAATACTTGAAAAAGCGTACTGGAAATACCCAACATGATTTACAACAATTGCGAAGTGCTGATGAAGAATTTTCTAGAGAGTAGTAAATAGATCCAGAACCCCTTAAATATTTGAAAATAAAATGTGGGTCTGGATGAAAGGATACATATGAAAATACATTATTTTTAGAAATAATACCAAAAGATTGTATTTAATGTACTGCAGAATATATATCTCTTATAGCAATTAGAATATGGGTTTTGCTCTTTCAGATGTTGCTTTTTGGTGTCTGTCCATTCTAAATTGCCAGGTAGGTACCAATAGAGAGGCATGATTAATAGAATGTATGCTCATACAGACCCTTGGAATGTTTTTGATGCCTTTGAATTAACATTATTTGGCTTTACATTATGGAAAAAATATTACACTAATTTTTTTAAATTCCAATCGTCTCTGTGTTTCCCTGATTTCTCATTTTGCATAACAATATCTCTATTTTTATGAGTTTAAAAAAGTTGCTATTTGTCATTCTTTGTAATTGTTCAAATAAAATATATTCCTGAGCGTTTCACTTTTTTTTTCTGTTTGGTATTATAAATTCACCACGATCCATTTTATTAAAATTGGAACAAACATTACACAACCTAGAATAATTCAAATTGTACCCACTTGTATGTTGTAGGCATTAAAAAGCCAGGCTTATCTTTCCAATTCTTTTCAACCTTTTTATCTAATATTTGTAATTACAATATTGTGAATGCCTTGAAATTATCATGGAGAATTCTACCTTAATGGTTTGTAACTTAAAAAAACCAATTCCCTTTAAATTTTTTATTATAATATGGAATAATTCAGCAGTAAAAGAAGAGTAATCTTTGATAGGCAAATAGCTGGACATTTACCAAAAAAGTCCAACATGGTTACTTTTGACTTGAACAAGCTTAAAGAAAAAAGTTAAAAGCAAGAGTTAAATCTCATGATAATGCTTGAAGATTATTCCAAACTATTATAATGGAAATTTATTATAAATGCTAAAAGATTGCTACAAAAATATCCTGCTGAAGAAATGGTAGACGCAAACCAGCTCCATGACAAGCAGAGCCAAAGAGCACGGCAGAATAAAGCCTCCCATAAGTACTCCAAACAGTTGCTCCTCAAGAGGGGATTGCAAGATAGTGGTCACTGGCGGATTTACAGCTCTGGGAGATGAGGAAATAGCCAGTTAGTTTAATCTGTGCTTGGTACCTTTGAAACAACACTTATATCCACATATTTTCTTTTCTAACCAGTTTCAGAAGCTGCTTATTAACTGCTTTTCAGCTATTTAGGAACCTTTGGATTGACAAGTGTTACAGCACTGGGTGAGTTGCCTTCAATTCTTAGTGAAAGAAGTTTTAAACACAAATTTAAGGACCTAAAAAGGGGATTATTTTCCAGAATAAACAGCAAAAGATGATTGAAAAGCTTGATTTTAGAAAGTGACAAATGAACTAAAAGTCCGGGTAAAACAGAAATAAGATTTTGAAAGGATTCTGAAGAAGTTCCCATGAAAAATGCTTTTTAAAAAGTTCTTACAAAATAGTAAGATAAGACTTTTAAAAATGTTCAAAAAGGGGGATTTAAGTTATAATTAAAGGAGTATGGTCAATTTTAGCATTCCCATGGCCATTGATCTGGCATGCATTTATGATGATTGCAGTGTCCCAGGTTGCAGTGTCATGTGTTCAACTTTTGCAAACTTCTGACAATGGGAAAACCAGATTCACTTAACAATTGTGTTACTAACAGTGATTCACTTAACAACTATGGCAAGAAAGATCATAAAATGAGGCAAAACTCACTTAACAACTGTTTTGCTTAGCAACAGTAATTCTGGGCTGAGTTGATTGTTGAGGACTATGCCATGTTATGATTTGAAAGTATATTTAAAAATGGTGGGTTACAAGAATGGTATGGAAAAAGATATTACACTGGATAAGAGCTGTGGTGGCACAGTGGTTAGAATGCAGTACTGCAGGTTAGTTCTGCTGGCTGCCGGCTGCCAGCAATTTGGCAGTTCAAATCTCACCAGTTGAAGGTTGACTCAGCCTTCCATCCTCCCGAGGTCAGTAAAATGAGGACCCAGATTGTTGGGGGCAATATGCTGACTCAGTAAACTGCTTAGAGAGGGCTGTAAAGTACTGCGAAGCGGTATAAAAGTCTTAAGAGCTACTGCTATATTCAAAAGAATACAGCTCCTTATGTGACTAAGTCTAGATCAATCCTAGAACAAAGCATTCTCAGCCCCAGGGTTCATTGGAAGATCAGGTAAGACGCAGAGTAAAGGTGACATGGAGATTTTCTTCTACACTTCTTAAATTGTGATTTTATAATAGAAATAACATTGGAATCAGGTATTTTCTACTCTTTGGTAACAATAAAAAGGTTATAAAGAATAAGCATGAGGAACAATAGATAGAGTTAGGATAAATGCTTTACTTTTATATTTTTATATGTTACAAAAATAAAGACACCCATATATGAATAAAACAACCCTCACTTTTGTGCTTTGCTCTGTATCATTCAAAACCAACCTGTTCTATTGTTGGAGTCATGTGATACTGATAACACCTTTTGATTAATGAGTACAAAGAATGCAAAAAAACACCCCTTTGCCCTTTGTTCACTATCTGATTGCACATTAGGCCAAGTAACAAAGTCCTTAGTGTATGTACTTACTCTTTATATATTGATGTAACCAGTTCATCTCCTTGAATCCATTGCTCTTCCACCACACTTAACTGATAGAAGATTTAGTTACAATTTATCTGCTGCATCTCACTTCCAGGTATAATTTTTACTGCTTTCATTTTAGTATGTTTTTAGACATACTGGTAGCGCAATAGCTCAGCAGTTAAAGACGGTGAGCTTGTCAGCTGGAAAGCTGATAGCCCTGTTTCCTGACCCGAGTGCCACACGACAGGGTGACCTGTTGCTCGCTCCAGCTCCTGCCTACCTAGCAGTTTGAAAGCATGCAAATGTGTCTCAATAAATAGGTACCACTTCAGTGGAAAAGTAATAGCGTTCCGTGCGTCTTGGTATATATCTCTACATGACCACGGAAATAACTTTGTATGTGGCTCCTTCGACAAGAAACAAAGATGAGTACCACCCCTGGAGTTGGAAACAACTGGACAGGGAAAACTTTACCTTTATGTGGGTGTACTAACTTAAGTTGGTTTTTTAAAAATTGCTTTCAGCAATTTGTACTCCTTCTGTACCCTCGCTGCTCTTCCAATATATACTGATGGAAACTTAATAATAAAGCATAAACTATATCCAATCGTTGCTTTCTGTGACTATAATTTTGTTCTGCAGTACTGAAAGCCTAAGGACATAATAGATTTTACCTTTTAATTCATCTTTTGGTGTTTATACATAAGCCACCTGATTTAGATGCAGCAAAATACCATTAAATCAATATTGATCACATATTCCTTTTTATTTGAATGCCTTTTTATGTTCTGGCACTCATTGAAATACAATGTTCAATATATTCCTCAGATGAGTAGTAGTAGTAGTAGTCTTCAATATATTTCTCGGGAGTAATAGTACCATAGATTTTGCCTCCCTTATACTTAAGTTCAATTATACTCCAAATGAGCATGATTACTGAATTTAACATGGGGTTGCCAAACCATTCTCTTGCTCTTTTGATTTTTTTGCTTCAGTGATCATATAATTAGCTCTAAAAATGCAGTTTGTTAGACTCTCAATAATTACTCCCTTGGCAGATGTTAGTCAAAGTTTTGGAATCTGGACTTTCCAGGCAGTCATATTCAATGAATTCGTTTTGTGGAGCCCTACAGGCCCAAATGTACTGTTCCATCGAAGCTTTAGTTACAACCAACATTAGTCTTTAAGGTGCTAAATGGCTCTTTTGCTGCAAAAGACATTGGTGAATTTCGTTTTCTCAGCCTATGCAATCCACTGTACTGGAATAAATTCTTCGGTATACTTTCCAGGGTTTCGCTTGGAAACCTAAGCTCTAATGGCTCGTTCCTATTCTCCGTTTCTTCTGGGGACGAACGACCATGTGCTGCGATTTCCACTGTGTTTGCAACAGATGAATAGTCAATTTTACAGTTTTACCAGGCGGAGGAACGTCAGTTTAAAGCCCTTTCTCGGGCTAGAAGACAAGGCCTGTAACTGATTAACTGAACTCGAGGATAAGTAAATATTCTCCCCAATTTAGTAAATCAGTTTTGCAAACTGGACACCACCCCATGTTAATTCGGACGCTGCGCGTTTTCTAAGGCGGACGCAAGAAAGCGAGCCGCCGCTCTGAAATGCGTTCTCATCTCTATGGTCGTACACAAACACTCAGGAAACGTAGAAATGAAACCGGAAAACTCGTCTCAACTCCTCTAAGTCTCTATGATCAGTTTCTGTCCTGTGATTGGCGCCCGGGGGTGGGGGTGGGGGTGGGGGTGGGAGGAGAACGCTTCGCTCTAATGTAGGATTGGTCCCGGCCTCAGTCACGTGGGGAGATTGGCGAGGAAGCGCGTGCCGGTCTCTGGGCTGGATGCGGCGCCCTTCTCTCAGCTACATGTGGAAGCATCTGCTGGGAGTGACGGCCAGAGCCATGTCTGGAGGGGGAGCCCGTCTTCAGCGTCCCCCCAAGGACCCGCTGCGCCACCTTCGCACGCGGGAGAAACGCCACGGGGCCATCGACCGCAAGGGCCCCAACACCGTTTACCTGCAGGTGGTGGCGGGGGGATCGCGGGACATGGGAGCGGCGGTCTACGTCTTCTCCGAGTACAACCGGTTAGTCTCCGTCTGATACTCTCCCTTCCTTCCTTCCTTCCTTCCCGGTTCCCTTAGGACACGTGCAAGAAGCGTCGCATGAGTCGAAATGTCCTCCTTTCTGTTCGCTGCGGTACAAGTAGTCCTCGACTTTAACAGCAATTCGTTTAGGGACCATTCAAAGTTACAGCGGCACTGAAAAAAGTGGCTCAATGATCCGTTTTTTCAGGAGTCACGACCTTTGCAGCTTCCCCCACACGATCGATCGCGTGGTCAGAATTCAGACGCTTGGCAACTGGTTCGTAGTCATGACCATTGCAGTGTCCAAGAGTCATGTGATCACTTTTTGTGACCTGATAAGCAAAGTCCACAGGCCTAACCGGATTCAGGATAGGAAGCATATCCTTGTGCATCTGTCTGTTAACAGCCGAGTTAATAACTTATCAGCTGCAATGATTCACTTTACAATGGTGGCAAGAAAAGTCGTAAAATGAGGCAAATGACATGTAACAAATGTCTCACTTAACAACAGAAATTTTGGCCTCAATTGTGGTTGTAAGTCGAGGACTACCTGTAAATTCATCGGCCTCCATTCTGTTAATAGTCGTGTAATAATCTGCAGAACTAATTGTTTTTTTGCTAGGAAGCGTATCCTTGTGCAGGTGTGTGAGACTAGCCTCATTTAAATGTTGGAAGAAAACTCACGGTTGACATTAAATATATCTTTGAAAAACTTACTTTATAATGCCATATTATTTTATGTATTTATTTGTATCCCACCCTTATTATTTTTGCAAAAAGCTGCAAAAATATGGTGAACATATCCAACACACGGTTGCATTCCTATTTTCCCACAACAACTGAGGTGAGTTGGACTGAGAGGGAGTGACTGGCTCAAGGTCACCCAGCTGGCTTTCATTGCTAATGGGGACTTGAACTCAAGGTCTCCTGCTTTATGTTGAAGGAAAAGCAGCTTGTCAGGAAAAAGATACCCTCAATTAGTAAAGAGCAATCATATTTTCCCTAGAAAGCCTCCCCAAAAATGAGTTAGTGTGTAGGACTGTACATAGAGAAAAGACATTTCATTTTACTTAGCACTCTTTCTAAGCAATGGTAACATTCAAGACACTTAGTATATTTCCCAGTGAAAGAGAATTAAAGCTGTTATAGAAGCTGTTAGATTTCCTTTTACTTGCTCTTATTATTTTGTTCATGATAGAGCCAGTTTGATATACTATAATGTTCCTGAACTAGAAAGTAAGATACTGTGGATTCTGGTCCTCTCTTAGGCATAAAAGCTTGGACTATGTGATTGGAGGATTAGACCTTAGCCACCCAAAGAGAGTGAGTACAGGTTGGCTGATTTTTTCAAGGATAATCATAAGTGCTTACTCATCTTTCCTTTGAATGATGTGATGACTGGACTAGTTTGCTCTTGTTCTCACCATCTGTTCATTCAGAGAGGATGAAATGGCTGCTTCTTTGGTAACTAGGTTTATATCTGTGCTGCTTAAAGACAGAAGAAAATACCCTAAGAAGTCATACACTGATGTTTTCTCTCTGGGCAGTATTCCTTGCATTGGTTCCTGAGCTAGTAAAAGAGGAGAATGGGTAGGAGCAGCTCCTAATTATCCTTCCTTGTTCATTCTCCTCTATCTGCTTCTAGAACTGGCCAACTTTAACAAAAATGCCAATACTTACTTCTTTTTTTCTCAAATATGTTTTGAAGAGAATTCAAGATAAGACATAGCTATTTTACATGTTATTTTTTTTCTTTACCAAATGCACTTTCCCTCCCTAAATATAGAGCAACTTTAAGTATTTTTTCACCAATATGTATTTAGTGTCATTTCTAATTAAGTCTTTGTTCATTTGAGCCATAATCCCATGATTACTAGACAGAGTCCTAAGAAGTTGATTATTGCAGAGAAAAATCAAGCATAACTATCCTACACTTCCCTTTCCCTTTTTAATTGCTTACTCTGTTCAGGAACAGTAGAAGTTGGTATATGGTTGAGACTTCCCAACATTTTAACAACCCTGAGTATGTCCCTAATACAGTACAGGGGGAAATCTATGCTAGTCCTAAAATGGCATAAAATAATTTTCTCTTCTATAAAACAAAGCAACCCCTTTCCATTTTTGTTAAACCTGTGCCAACTGTATTTTAGGGGTTTCAGATGCTCTCATTGTGCTATTAGAGATAGGGTTATCATAATTCTAATTATTCTTCCATTTCAGATATCTTTTTAATTGTGGAGAAGGAATACAGCGCCTTATGCAAGAGCACAAGTAAGTGAACCAAAAATAAGATAAATATATTGAGCTGTGTTAAATATCTTCAAATCATTTGTTGATGTGAGCAGTACAGACAGTAGAGTGGGAAAGAGAACTAGGGCCAACAAAGTGGAGTGCCTCAAAGGTGTGGTGGTTAACTGGAATCAAAATAGAGAAAATAGAAATGCCACCTTGAAATATTATATGGTTGCAGGTACCACCTACAACTTCTGTTATTAAATCCCAGTAATGCTGTTGAGAATTAGAGTCAGTGCTGTTTCAATGTGTGGAAGAATAAAAAAGTGCCCCAGTTGATGCTTTAATTCAGAAAGCATATAGGACTAATTTTAGTTGGCAGGGAGAAAAGAGGCATATAAAGTTCGTTCTTTATAATTATGCATCAGATGTTTTACCCTTTATATTGCAGTAATGAGTAGCCATTGATAGGCAGGGAACAAATTCATGCAGCATTTAAAAAAACTGCTATATGCTTAATTTACAAATCAATTTTGAACCCACAACCATGACCTAGTGCTGAGCCTCAGCAGTAAGGATTTATAACCCTATAAAAAAGAATGAGAATTGCCATTTAAAAATTGTAAGGCTGGAACTCTTACATGAATATATAACAATTTTTCTAGTACAGTTAGTCCTTGCGTAATGACGGCTTGTTCAGCAACTATTCAAAGTTAACAAGTGCTGAACAAATGGTAGTTATGACTGGATGGAAACTAATCAAGGAGAGAAGCAACCTGGAACTAAGGAGAAATTTCCTGACAGTTACTTATTACTGAATGCGGTTTGTTTTGTTGATTTAATGTGTCATTTAAAGTTGCTTGGACAATTGAAGAGACTTATAAATGGAATGAATTAATGAATGAATCAGTCAGTGAATGAGGCATTGAGGATGATACTGGATGTGATGATGGATAGAAGTATGTAAAATATTATTTTAGTAAATTCCATTAAAAGTTTTGTCTTTATCACAGGTTAAAGGTGGCTCATTTAGACAATATCTTCCTCACTAGAATGAATTGGGCAAATGTTGGTGGCTTGTCTGGTGAGTTCAGTAGATAAATATATTCCATATTCCAAATTGTACTACCTCCTTTGCCTGTTGCTTTCCCTTTTCAGTTTATTTATTTTAAAAAAAGCAATTGTCTGGAATGCAGTGAAAGAAGGGAGAGGATTACTAACACAGCAACTACCAGTAAAAGGGATTATACCAGGGATATTACAAAAGATGTTTGAGAAATTGGGAAAGAATATTAATCTAAAATCAGTGACAATTGCATGAAGTAATTTGTTAAGAAAAACTTGGCTAAAAGATTTGCAAATATGGAAGAGAAAATTGGAAGAATCTGCAGTACAAATAATTGGACAAGTTAAACATATTGCGGAAAAAATGGAATTCCCAGAAAATATGATGAAAACAGTAACCAGAGATATGAATGGACCTGGATGTGGCATAGCTGGAAGAATGGAGGAAGAAATTCATTAGAGATAGATTAATTTTGGAACAACCTGGGGAAGGCATTAAATAAAGAGCTGCCAAAGTTTTAACACAATATATGGAAAGGGAAAAAGAAGATGTAGTTATAGAAATGAACAGAATGCACAGAAGCAGTACAAAATATGGAAAGATGAAAAATGTTTCTCTGTCAGGAAGATGACATAGAGATCACGTTATACAACAGTATTTCAACACCAAGTTAATTTTATCCAAAAAAACACCAACCAGAAGATTTCTACAAGGAAAAAAATACTAAATAGACTCGTTTGAACAGAGGTAAAATAATAAATACTATAATAAATAATAAATAAATACTATAATAAATAATAAATAAATAATGAATACTAATAATAAATGGAGGAAAATGGCTTAAAATGGGGATTTTTGCTTTTGTTAATTAAAAAGGGGATATAGAATCTTCCTGACAGCCAGTAAACTAACTGGCTAATCAAACTAAGCTCCAGGAGAATCATGTTTAAATATAATAGATATTGATATCTATGAACTATATGTTTAGTTTATCAATATAAACTACTGTAAACTAGGTAGTTCTCAACCTACAACCATTTGGTCAGTAACCATTCAAAGTTATGATGGCGCTGAACCAATGGTGGTTAGGCTAGTCTTTGAAATTGCAACTCTTCCAACACCCCAAAGGTCACATCATAATCTAGGTCAGTGTTGGTGAAACCTTTTGGCACCAAGTGCTGAAATGGGAGCACACGTGTGCGCGGGCGGGAGAGCATCAGAAACCGGAAGAGCAGCTCCCTGGTGCGCATGCATGGGAGTGCCAGAAACCAAAAGAGCAGCTCCCTGGCACACATGTATCCGCCGGGATGCTGAGCTTCCAGTTTTCAGTGTGCGCATGTCACCTGGTCTTCCGATTTCTGGTGTGCATGCGCATGCTAAGACCAGCTGGCTGGCACACATGTCTGCACCGGAAACCAGAAGCTCAACTTCCCGATGTGCACATCGCACCAAGGAGCTGCTCTTCCAGTTTCCGGCACCTTTGTGCAGCCTCCTCTGTGCTTCCCCTTGCTCCCTCCCCCACCTGGGAGCAGCCACTTACCATCCTATGGGCCTGGGTTTTGCAACTTCCTGCTGGTTTCTCCACTGGCCTTGATTGTGGGAAGTCAGCAGGAAGTTGTCTCATCTAACAACCTTGGGATTCAGTTAATGATGGCAATTGGAACAAGGGTTGACTAAATGATACAGTCAATCATAATCTTTTTCTTTCTGTGTTGCTCTAGCAGTACTCTTTTTTCAAAAGTTTTCTGCAATTTTATCTAAAGTGAATTGTAACATTCACATTCTTTATCCTTTCATCCAGGAATGATTCTTACCTTAAAAGAAACAAGAGTTCCCAAATGTATTCTTTCTGGACCACCACAACTGGTGAGTTGTGTCGTGCTCTTTTTTTGCAGTGATTACCTACTCAGTTATCTTTTAAGAATAACAGCATAGAATTAGGTATGTAATAGGGCAGTGCATGCATCAACTTTTTTTTCAGAATAAGTGGTATGATTTTACATGAGCTGACATGCATCGATTTAAATTGACTTTTTAAAATTGATAGAATTCTTAGGATTCTTAAGACATTCACATTTTTTCAAGTTTCTACAGAATTCTAATGAAATACTTTAAGAATAGAAAGATACTCCTCTCGCATAAAGTCTGAAGTCTATCTTTGAAATCACTCATCATAGTTCTGGACTGAGATTTCTGTAATTGATATCCAGCTTCTGAACTGTTCACACCTATAAGCTATACAAGACAGTACATTACAATTTAACTTGCAGAATAATCTTGGTATTTTTTATCTGGGAATTAGAATGGTTACATCCTGTGCTATATAAATTGCTAGAGAAATTTGGGGACATAATACTTATTCCTTACTTTCAGAAACATTACTTTCTTCCTTAAAAATACCACTTAAACTGTGATGAGTATTCCTTTTTTAAAGATACTTTTTATTACTTTCTAAGGCTGCTTGCATATTGCGTATTTAGGAGACAAAATAAGATCCATTGTTCTAACCTGATGTAGTGTAATAGTTAATAATTGGGTTTGAGTCTCAGCTGCAGTGAACTAAATAAATTGTTTTAGAGTTTGACAACCTATTCTTCCTATCTGCACCCCACCTTTGTGTGCCATAATATATTTCAGGATTGTTGAAAGGATTAATAATGAGTTCACATGTATGACATATTTTGAATGCTTAAAAGTGTAGTAAAATGTAAAGTGTTTTATTCCATTAGGTGAAGTGCATAATATGTGAGAATAATCAATGTTACTAATTTTCTAGGAAATAATAGTTATCATTCTTATTGTGTATATTTCAGCAAAAATATTTAGAAGCAATCAGAGTATTTGCTGGTTCAATGAAAGGAATGGAGATAGGTAAGTGCTATCTTTCAAATTGTATTTTAAAATCGCAGTTGCCGGTGGTATGCTGTTTTGCATGCTGGCTGTATGACAGACTGATCAAGAAAAGAATTGCTCTACATCTTTGCTTGTTTTTATTGATTTCATGCTGTGCTGCCAGCTTTTAAGGTTACTGGCTACATCTTTTCTTTAAAATGCATCTACCAAAGCATCTTAAAGCTTGAAACATAAGAATTTTAAACTGTGTTTGACGTAATTATGTTTAGGTCTCTTGTACATTTTTATCTAAAGCAGTAGCTTAAATAACTTAACATTCATTTTCCATCTATGTTGTTACTAGTTGTGCAGTCTTTTTTGGCGCCGGAATATGAGGATGAAACAATGATAGTACAACAGGTCCCTCTGGTAGGTAAGTAAGGTATCCTAATTTTAAATCAGAAGTGGGTAGAGCACAGTAAATTCTATGCTATAGAGATCTAAGCATTGTACCAATTCTATCACTTCTGATTCTGCAATATTGGGAGGTAGCAATAGAGGAACCCATGGTTGATTATGAGACAGAGAACCTGCCCTAGTTGTAGAAAATTTTGCTGTACCGTAACTTTATTCCATTGTCTCATAACTTCCTTTTTGTGGTGGTTGGTGGCTTTTATGCTGGAGTAGAGCATACACTAAAATCAATATTGATTGATTGATCTTATGGAGCTGCTTATCTCACTTGCGTGTGACTCTGGACAGCATACACAATTAAATCACAACACTTAACCATTAAAATTAACTAAAATGATTTTAATCATTTGAATGACTTAATACTACAGTTTTAAAAAAAGCCACAATAACAAAAAGAGGATAGTGCAGTCTAAACTTATACACAGTGTAGCCATTTAAGAGGCTGCATACCTCCATGGGATCCACAAGCTTGATGCCGCATCCAAGTTTTAAGTGCCTTTCAGAAGGCCAGCAGGGACGGGGCAAATCTCACCTCAAGGGAATGTTATTTCAGGGGGTGGGTGCCATGGCGGAAAAAAGCTTGTCTTTCTGGGTCATGCCAAATGAAGCTCCAATGGGACCTGCTTTAAAATTTTCCTTCTGCTTTAAAATAATAACCGGCACATTGAATTAGACCCGGAAGCATCATGGCAACCAGTGCTGCTTTCAAGCAGAGGAATAAAATATACAGTTCTTGAAGCACATGTAACTATTCAAACCACAGCATTTTGTATCCATTGAAGCTACTGAATGGTCTTCAAGAGTAGCCCCATGTAATATGTTAACAGTAATCCATTTGGAAGGTGTCTAGGACAGGAGTCCTCAAACTACGGCCCACGGGCTGGATATGGCCTGCCGAAACCAAGAATCT
The DNA here is from genome assembly GCA_012654045.1 of Ptyas mucosa. Classification (NCBI taxonomy): domain Eukaryota; kingdom Metazoa; phylum Chordata; class Lepidosauria; order Squamata; family Colubridae; genus Ptyas; species Ptyas mucosa. Next base: position 2,122,546 of record WNWU01000012.1, on the reverse strand, counting down.
GTCCCATGTGGGACCACGAGGCTGCCCTGCCCACATCGCCCTGCCCACCCACCGGTCTGGACCCCTAACATTCTGAGTGACCCTGTTTAAAAAGTTTGAGGACCCCTGGTCTAGGGTATGAATGACTGAAGTTACAGTCCCTTGGTTTAGGAATGGGGGCAACTGGCACACAACATGAATCTGTGCAAAGGCCCTCCTGGCCACAACAGCTACCTGCATTTGAAGCAGGAGTTGTGAATCCAAAATAACTCCCATATTGGGAACCAGGTCTGTTTGGAGTCAACCACATCCAGCACCAAAGATAGTAACTCTCTGGATTCAGAAGATCCCAGTATCTGAAGTCACTTAGTCTTGCCAGGGTTCAGTTGAATATCAGGGTAAATACTTCATTAACCAAATTCAAAATTTACACATAGCATATTAGCTTTTCTTGAGTCCAGTACTGTGGGTCAGATGGAGCTGCTGCCTAGCACTCTGATCACTTCCAGTTTTTTTATAATCACATATCATTGGGTGTTGGGTGAGATGAATGAAAACCCTGATATTTTCAAATTATTGGTACGTGAATGACAATAATGAGGTTTGTTTCATATTCTCCAGTAGCTACTAACATGCTCACTGAGAATTCTGTGTAAAACTGTTCTTAACGGACTATGAAAATTGAGGTTTTCTTATTTTCTTGTTTCATATATAATACAAAGCCATTAAAAATGGTTTATATGTTTTTGGCTCATTTTTGGACACTGCTTTGTCAATAGAGGCAATTGCGGCCAAATCAGTGAAATGCAGTTCTGTACTATATATGAATGTAGTCAGTGTCTGCAAAACAAAGAGATGTACATATTCTAACATTATTCTTGTCCCTTTTCTCTTTCCACCATTTATCTGAAACAAGCAAAATCCGACTGTGAGCAAAGGATACATCCAGACTCTAAATCGCTAATAGACGAGGATGATCAAAAACATATCTCAAGGCCAGGATCGCCCTCTGACATGAATAAACAGTCACCTGATAAAATAGGTGAGGACGCCTCACTCTTTGTTAATGAAATGGAACCCACCAGGAAGTTTTCATGGTCAGGGAGAGGGAATTTTCCAGAGATACAATTATAATTTAAATTGCTGCATGAAATTTAAAACCGTGTCCATCTATATTTCACAAAAGAAACTACCATAGAAACTGGATAAATTTAGGAATGTATGCCCTAACAATGTCTTAATATTTTTAAAATATTAAGTTTTTATTAATGTTTTGTTGTATTAACTTACTATACATAATTTATCTTGATATTTTTGGGTCTATAATGCTCAAGCTGGTTTACACAAAATACTTAAATACTATTGAGGGTGTCTCAATAGAGGGTGTTCTGGGGTGACAATATTATTCCCCCTTGGATATGGCTCTAGAGTGATATTGTGTTATCTTGTTGCTTTTGGTAAAAAGCAGACATTTTAAATGTTATGTATATATTGACACAGAATTTATTTGTCTGTTGTGGGGTTTTTTTTAAGGCAGCAGGAGACAAATATTTGAAAGGGACCCATCTCTTGTTGTTGCATATGTTTGTAAGGTAAGAACATTTCTCCACATTGAGGGTACCTCAATTACTGTTGGGGATTCTGTCATGGTGTAAAGATTCAGTGTCATGCTGTAATAATTCTGACCTAGGGGAACACTTGATAGGAAATAGATATGATCCAGATGCTTTGCTTATTAAAACAGCTGGGTGAAAGAAATGCTAAGATTCCAATCCTCCTAAGTATGCATTTTTAGGATTTCACTACATCTGGGTTGCATGGTCTTGGAAGTTTCTCATATAAATTGTGGAAATAAATTGTCAGAGAGCTGTTAGAAATGGTAGGAGTTAAAAGTGCATATTGCATGTCATAGATTTATAGACTTCTCCCCAACATTTGTATTTATAATTGCAGCTTTTGATGATCTTAGACCTGTCTTCCTCATGAGATGATTTATTATTTTTATGTGTGCATTGCTTACACTTGATCTTAGCTAAAAGGTTGAGAAGCAATGCTTAGAGTGGCACTTTGGCCTAGAGATGAAGATGCTTGCCTTCCACTTGGAAGGTTGAGAGTTCGATTCTAGGCAATGGCAGATGTTTCTCTATCAGGGCACAAAGAGAAAATACCTGCTGTGAACTCCATGTAGGTGTCAGGAAGGGCATATGGCCAGTAAACACTCAGTCACAATCTCCCCCCCCCCACCCCTCCATCCTGAAACAAAGGGATAAAGTTGTAAAAAGAAAAAAAAGGTGTGCATTGCTTAGTTCACCAAGTGTATTCTGCATTCCTAATAAGATTTTTCATTCCTTTTTATTTGGCAGCAAGGCAAATAGGTCTTTCTGTCCTCTTAGTATTTCTAATGTTAGTGTTGGGTTGTAAATAAATGAATTTTATGATATAATGTCAACTTTACCATTTGAGATGACTGAACACACTGCTCGGAATACATGGTGAAATAATCAATATTTGTCTGTAGGTTCATCCAAAGAAAGGAACCTTCTTAGTTTTAAAAGCAAAGGAACTTGGCTTGCCTATGTAAGTATGGAATTCTGGTGAATGTTTATATGTGGAATGTCATCAACCTTCATAGACTGGCTAACTTGTTTTGTTTTGTTTTAGTGGCAATGCAGCAATTGCGCCCATAATAACAGCTGTGAAAAATGGAGAGAATATCGTGTTTGAAGGAAAAGAGGTAGAACTTTCTGAAGGGTCCTTTTATTTAGGACCTTTTGTGTGTGAAATTAGCTGGGCATCCCTGTCTTATGAATGTAACCATGGGTTGTTTTTTTTTTTAGCTTATTGTTTAGGGCAGAGAGATTACAACCTAGCATTCTTGTTTGGCCTTTGCTTCAATCAGTGGGAATATTTAAATGAGTTGAGTCCACAAAACTATTGATTTGTGTAATGTGAAAAAGCACATGAAGTTCCCTCACTTATTCAAAGGGAAACTTTTAAGTTGGACCTGTTCATCATTGTGGGTTGAGGTGAACAGCTTTCTGAGCTGAAAAGTTTATATAACTTGATGGAACAGTTTGACAAACAACAACAAAACCCTTCCTGCCCTGTGATCCCTGCTCATTATAGGAAATGTTTCCCAGTAATGTTCCCCTCCTTGTTAAAATGTGGACTGTGAGAGACTTTAATAAAATATGTGTATCTGTGGTGTGCATTGACCTGTGTATCTTATTACAGATCTTGGCTGAAGAACTTTGTACGCCTCCAGAGCCAAGTATAGTGTTCATTGTATTGGAGTGCCCTCATGAAGGATTTATAGATGCAGTCTGTGAAAACAGTACACTGCTAAGGTATGATTAAGCAAAAGCTCAGCTGTTTTCGTATTTCATATTAAGGAATCACTGGACAACAGCTTTCTTGCCATGTCTTTATTTGTCACCATGTCTTTTGGAAATATGAGTCTGTTTTTAGACTCGTCAATCCATGTCAACAACATGTCGTTTATCAATAAGATGTGGCAAAGCATTAGTAAATGAGAAAATTATATGTACTGCATATAGGATTGACTCCTTCAGTGGGTGTACAAATACAGATAGTCCTCGTCTTACAACCATTCATTTAGTGATCACTCGAAGTTACAATGGCAGTGAAAAAAGTAACTTACGGACATTTTTCTCACCTAAGACTGGTCCAGCATCCCCATGGTCACCCAATAAAAATTCGAATGCTTGGCAACTGAGGGTTACAGAGTCCTGGGGTCATGTGAACACCTTTTGAGACCTGACAAGCAAAGTCAATGGGGAAGCCAAATTCACTTAACCACCAGATTACTAACTTAACAACTGTAGTGATTCACTTAACAACTGTGGCAAGAAAGGTCACAAAATGGGACAAAACTCACTTAAGAACTGTCTCAGCAACAGAAATTTGAGGCTCAATTGTGGTCATAGGTTGAGGAATACTGATAGTTTGAAACTCAGTAGAGTATTTAAAAATAGTGCAGACGTGCTTATGGTACAAATATGAGCTTGTATTTTTGCAGACACAAAACTATCCATGTTTGATAGTTTTATTTATAGTATTCAGTAATTTAAAGCCAGAACTGAATTTTTGACCTCTAGGTCCAATGTTGAGCTCTCCTTCATCAAAGTTAGACTGGCATGTTGAGATATAAGGCTGCATCTTTTGCTAAATTCTGGTCACCTGTAGAATCTATATGCCCAGGCCTTAGTGCTTGGATCATGTAGCTACTGGGATACTAACTATCCTGACACATGATTACAGTATATTTTAGAAGCATAATCTTGAGAATTTCTGCTTTTATATTTAACCTTTTGCTGCAGGTATCAGCAAGAGAATCCAGAAAATTCTGTGGCTTTAATTGTTCATATCACTCCAGATTCTGTTCTGAAGGATAGTCGGTATAAGCAATGGTTAGAAAGGTTTGTGTCTAGCATTAATTGATTTTCTGTTGCGTTACTTTGACATAATGCTGGTATTTAACTCATCCTCACCAATTGTTTACCATTAGAATGATAATTAGCATTGTTTAATACTTGGCACTTGCACAATTTTTGAAGTGCTTTCCACATGTTTGCAATAATACTTAAGCTATAACGTAGAACAATATTACAAATATAAACAGAAAAAGTTAAGTCTGTATCTAAAAGAAGAGAATCTCAGACTGTAACATAGGGAGCTTCTGACTTACTCACTGTCACGACAATATATCAGCATTTAGGTTTATTTGTTTTAATGTATTTCACAGGCAAATCTGTGATTGGAAATCCAGTGACGTAAGCATGATAAAAGCTGGGTGTTTCTCAGATGAGAACATTTTATGCTTTTTCTCAATTGCTCTTTTTTACTGATACTTTTCTCTCACTGTGGTGAATACTTGTAGTAGAACATCTTGTGTTCTATTTTTAAAACCTTCCTTATATGGGAGGTTGACATACAAGCTGAGGAAGTCCGGTCTTCATGTTATGAGTGATAGGCATATTGCATTTGTATATATAGGTCCAGGTGAAAAATACAGGTGGGAGATCCAGCAGGGGAGTGCAGGCAATATAACTGTTTGACCATTAGTGGGGTGATTGACATTGCAGCCAGATTGCCCTCATAATATACCTGACCTCTGATTGTACTAAAGCTATTGTAAGAAGCACCTAGAAGAACAGACAGGATGAGTCAAGGCATTAGGCTGTAAATAGCTTCTATTTTGCTTGGATAGACAATGATGGTGCAAACCAATATAAAATAGAATTTCTTTACCCTATTTAGAATATCAAGTTTTAAAATACGCCTGATTTTTCTTACCCTCCAGCTTTGGTGAAAATACTCAACACTTGATACTCAACGAAAATTGCAAGTCAATACATCATCTTCACAGCTACAGAATTCAAAGTCAGCTCAATTACATACATCCAAAGATCTTTCCGTTGCTTAAAAACCACCACCCAAGCAAGGTAAAATGATAATAATAGTAAATATTAGTTATGGAACAACGAGAAGGGTACATGCTCTGTTTCAGCTGGTTTGGTAGCATGCTTTTATGTTTTTCTGTCTACCCATCAGGAAGAAGAGGCTGAGTTCAGTGTGCCTGTGACTCAAGGAGAATGCCTCCTCAAATACCAGCTGAGACCCAAAAGAGAATGGCAGAAGTTGGTAGCCATTTCAGTTTGCCTTCGTAGTATGAATTCAGTCTTGGCCAAAGACTTAACTTCCTTGACAGCGAGCATAGAATTTCTGCAGTTTTTAAAAAAACCTTTCTATCCTTTTCCTCACCAACTGGACATTATTTTAATATTAACAAAATGAAATATATTTTGGCAAAACATCAATATATTTTAATCTCCATGTTTTGCCCCATAACCTTGGAGAATATGCCAGAGTGGTACTTGTTTTAAATTGTGCTTACTAAATAAAATAAAATACATAAAGATACATAAAATATTTCGAAGCAAAATATTTGAACTTCAGATGCCCTCTTCTGAATCAGAAATGCTCCATTTTGAGCATAAGCACTGGTTGTAGAGGGAATGGTTCGGAATCATTTCCAGAATGCTCAAAGCAATCCATACGGAGCGTTGTATTTCATGTCTAATATGATATACAGGTTTAATAAATCACTATTATTATTAAAAAATTGAAATACGGTACACAAAAAATATGTTCAGAAATTTATCACATAAAAAGCAATCCCAGAAAATTTGAGATTGCTTAAAAGTCTCTTTCTTACTTGTCAGTCGTAAAGAAAAATTAGATATTGATAATCATGTTTTAATGTTGCTGTTAAGCTTGATATTATAAATGATAAAAGGAGAAGATAAAAGTCACATACTAACTTTAGATAGAAGTGAGCAAGCACCTTTTCTTCTCATAGTAGAACTTGTTAACTTAGTGGCTGAGTTGCTTTTTAGTGGGAGTGGAGAACACTTTTTTTCTGAGTCTAGAAAGCTACATAGAACTTGGAAGTATGAGCAAGTGACCAAACAATACAAAAATAGAACTGCATTTCAAACAGTTGTTCCCTTTTATAGCATCTTGAATTAAATTTATAATAGGGGCAATGCATTTTTTTAACAGATCTGTGGCTTTTGTTTAGAGATCAGATTGTTTGAAATGGGTGGTCATATAAACACACCAGACAGATAGGCAAACAAGAAAATAGATAGGTCGGCTGGCCTGCTGGCCAGTTGACCTCAGGAATGTTTGGTCAGTGATGTGCTAGGAAGTGGGAGAGCAAAAATGTATGCATTTTCTGGCAGTCTGTAGGATGGCCACTCTTGAGTAAACGTTTCCCAAAGTTGGTAGGTTTTTCTTTGTGATAAAAGTATCAGAATGGTTAAGAATAATAAAATAACCCTCGCTCTTAGGAAATAAAATGCTTATTAATTGCTGCTTATTGTCTCTTGTGTTTTTTAGGGATGCTCTTTTTAATTATAATCCTGCTGAATACGTAGCTGAAGCCTTGCAACTCCCTGACTTCCAGGATTCAGTGCAGATATGCCATGAGAGCTTGTCAGCGAAACCAGCATCATCAGGTCAATAAGCTATTTGCAGGATTTACCAACATATCCAGTCAAACAGCTGATTCATTTAATGGATATAAACCTGTATAAACAAGGCAGTTTGATAATCTCTAAAAGTCAATGGTTAAAAAAGAGGTTATCAACTTTGAAGGCGCCCACTTCTCTAATCATTTGTAAATGTTGATATCCTTTGAGTTACTTGTGAGGCAGCTGTCTTCTGAAGTAGAGTATTGTGTTCTTTCCATGCAAAGGTTATGCGTTTTTTTGTTAAAGCCGCCTAATTTTTATGGTATTTCTGAAGGACTGTTGTTCAGAAACATCCAACAGTAAAGGATGCAATCTCTATGTTAGATCATTTTTGGGACAATTTTTGCCCATATTTTGTCCATCTTTCCATGCAGGTAGCTTGTATCTTCAAGCAGAGAAAAAAAAAGATTTTTAGAACATTATAAAAAAAGTAATTTCTTATAAATTTAGAACTGCTTATTTGTAAGCTGGCCTTGGTGAATGTGGTCAAATGCTTGTAGTAGAATACAGAATTCAGAATAACAATGTGGGAAGGGATCTTGGAGGACTTCTAGTCAGGAGACCCTATACCATTCTGGAAAAATGGCTGTCCAATCTCTTCTTAAAAACCTCCAGTTCTGGAGGTAAGCCATTCCACTGGTTAATTGTTCTCATTGTCAGGAAATTTCTCTTTAGTTTTTGTTTATATTACGGGCTTCCTATTCTGTACAAGTATTTCATTTTTCAGTAACAATCCATATCTTTGCACGTTGTTTGCATGCATTTATCTGCCTTTTTCTTATTTTCTAGAAACCCAAGGTTGCTATCCAGAAGTTGTGTTCTTAGGAACTGGCTCTGCAGTACCAATGAAAATACGGAATGTTAGCTCTACCCTGGTAAATATTAGGTAGGTTATAGTTTTGAGGAAAGTGGTAGGCAGTTTCTCACAAGAATATGTGAGTGGATAAAATACCTGATTTGTAACTTCTCCAGCAGGAAACATTTGCCTTCATTATTGATTCTGATTTCAGTGACATTCAACTGGAAATTGATATAGGAAAGAATCCTTTGTAATATTTCTGTCTTGAACTCACTAGTAGATGTTAATCTACCCGCTGTCTTCTTTATTTAATTGCTGACTCCTGATTTCTTTATCAAGTTGAAATGCTTGTTCTTTTAATCATACATTTGAGAGCTAAAATTAAAGCAAATAAGCAAAGGTCATAAAAGTAGACTCTTCCATATTAAAATAAAGGGTGAATCTAAATTGTCCTAGGACAGTGGTGGCTAACCTTTTTGCCGTTGCGTGCCAAAAGCAGGGGGAGCATGGGGGGGTCACACGTGCACATGCCCACACCCATAATTCAATCCCCCCCACGCCACGCTCCCCCCCCCCCAGCTCAGTGTGATCCCCCCCCCTCCACTCCCCGGTGGGCCCTGTAGGCCTGTTTTTCGCCCTTCCCAGGCTCCAGAGGCTTTCTTGGAGCCTGGGGAGGGTGAAAACGGCCTTCCCCATCCCCCTGGGGGCCCTCCGGAGGCCCTTCCGTTGGGCCCAGAAGGCCCAAAAACCAGCTGGCCGGTGTGCACATGCATGCTGCAGCTGAGCTAAGGCCACGTTCGTGTGCCCACAGATATGGCTCCGCGTGCCACCTGTGGCACACGTGCCATAGGTTCGCCATCACAGTCCTAGGATATGGTTCTACAGAAAAATGCAGACTAGGATTTTTAAATATAGTTTTGCATTAACCACATGTAGATAGTAAGAAGACATGCAGCATAACTACTATCTTAAACTCTGTTACATGAAACATCGTGAGGGAAGATGTAGCATGTCAGGATCATGAGGTCTGTAAATGCAGTTTTTTAATCTATTGATAATTACGCATATGTTCTCTTGCTAGTCCTACTCAATCTGTGCTTCTGGATTGTGGGGAAGGAACCTTTGGGCAACTTTGCCGCCACTATGGAGATGAAATTGACAAAATATTACGCAACATTGCAGCAGTATTTGTTTCACATATACATGCTGATCATCATACAGTGAGTGGTATATAATAATTATGCTGTAATTTTATTGTTGTTACCAGTACTCCTCCCTTAATAATGGTAATTGGCACCAGCTATTCCACTGCTAAGTGACATGATCATAAAGCACAATATCGTATGACTGAGCTGACTTATAGTGCCAGTTGCAGCAGTCCTGGTTCGTATTGTTAGGGCAAATCCCAGTGGTTGCAGTGTCCTGCAGTCACATGACCTGTCAGCTTGTTGGAATTGATCTTGTTTGTTGAAAACTGGTAATGAAGATCGAAAATAGCAATTATGTGACTGCTGGATGCTGCAGCATTGTAGCTGAGTTGCCCTGAGGCAAGGTGGGTGGCAAACAAATTTAATAATAAATAAATAAATTGCAGTCTGGTTGCCAAGTGCTAAAATTGCAGTCATGTGATTGGGAATGCTGAGATGGCCATAATTATGGTGACCCATCGTAAATATCCCTTATTCAAATTCATCATAACTTTGAACGGTTATTGAATGAGTGATTTTTTTCAGTGAGGACTAACTGTATATTGAATATAATCGGTGGCTCTGGATTTCATTGTTGCTTCTAAGTTTTCCTATCGAACTGTAGAAAATCCATTTATGTCGTTAATTTTCTCATTTGCAAACAACTTTGTAATGATGTTAATATCGATTAATTAAACAGTGAGCTAAATTTGTTAGCATAAGTATGACCAGTATTTCAACATTATGGACAGTATTTCAAAACTTACTGATAATGCTTTTTTCTAGCATTAAGTAAAACTATGTTGTCTTCTATGTATTGAAAGGACATCTATATATAAAATTTTTGCCTTTCTACGATCAACTCGCTTTAAGAATAAATATTTAAAGATGAGGATATAAAAAATAAATTTTCACCAATTCATGTTTGCCAACTTTCTTCTAGGGCTTGTTAAATATCTTACTGCAGAGACATCGTGCACTTGTAAGTATTTGTTAATTAATGTATAGAATTTATAAAGCTTCTCATCTCATAGCAATAATTCTCGACATATGATTGTAATAAATCCTGCCATTATGGTGTCTGACTTAATGATCCCTCCATCCCTGCTCTCCCCAATGCAATTATTAAACAATTGTTAAGTGGAGCGCCTGAGGGTGAAGGAGGTCCTGCCCCAGCCCTCTCAAGATCTCCCCTACTCCCGAGATACCCCATCTTCTACTTCCTGCCCCTTGGGTCCCCATAGACTTTTCCCCACTCCCTCCAGATCCCTCCAAGCTTTAGGTCTGATTCCCACCCCACCAGGCCAAACATCTTCCTCCTCATTACTTTTTGAAGAACTCTAAGGCCTTCCAGAGCACTGGAATGGATTGTCTCATCATGTGGCATGATTCCAGAAATGGTGGTGATATTGAATAGCTTACAGAATGTAGTTGAGCTTCTGGAATTGCACTATGCGGCCGAGGGACAAAGCAACCTTTTCTGCTTTGTTAATGTGGTGTGCCCAGCATTTCGGAAACCTCCAGGGCCTTAGGTATCTGAAAGGTTGTGTGGACTGTTAAAAAGCAGGACAGGTCGCTTTGTCCCTCAGATGCATGGCACGATTCTGGAAGCAGCTGCCATGTTTCCAGTGGCTGAATTGCATTCTAATATCATTGCTGCTTCAAGCTGTGTGGCCATGGCACAAACTACTCTTTTGTGCCTTAACCAGGGAGTGGTTTATCTCGTGACTGGTTTACTCATGATGATCCAGAAGTGGCCATCATTTTGCCCCGCCCATATTTGCCATCAGACAAATCACTCCATTTTGCTTCCAAATGAAGTTTCACAGTGCTGCAAATGGACCGGTATTTTAGAATTGCACTTTAGGCTGATGGACAAGTGACCCCATTATAAGTCGACAACTACCTATACAAAGATTAAAACCATCATATCAAACATTATTCATGATGTCCAGGTTAAATAATAATTCTCAAAATGAAAACAATATCACCAGTAGAGGTCACCCAACTGCCTGGCCTGGTCTTCAGAGCCTTTATGAAGGCTAACAGTACTGGAGCTAACTTGATCTCTGAGGGAACTCTTCACAGGGCAGGCACAGTCACAGAGAAGGCATGACTCTGGATCCAACAATATAGCACTGTTTGATGGAGGGACCTGAATATAGCACTGTTTGATGGAGGGACCTGAAGCATGGACTTCCTATTATACCTGGTGGGATGAGAGAAACAGTGAGGGACAAAGAAACAGTGACGGACAGATTGTCCTGCAAATAATCTGGTCTTATGCCATGTAGTGTTTTATAGGTGGCAACCAGTGCCTTGAATTGAATCTGGGAGCCAATGCAGCTCACAGAGTAGTCATATATCTGCATGCTTTGGTGTTCTGGACCAATTACAGCTTCTGAATGCTCTTCAAGGGCAGGCCCATTTAGAGTGCTTTACAGTAATCCAAAGAGGAGATTACTAAATTATAAGCAAGGCCTCTGGTTTATGACTGTGTCATTAGTACACAAAATGAACCTGCGCAAAGGTTCCCCTAGTCCCAGCTGTTACTTGCTCTTGGAGCAGGGGCCATGAATCCAGTCTTGCATGGCCCCTGGTCAAAATATGTCATTTCTGTGAGGGTTGAAGATGCCAGTTGAGCCAAAGCCTGTTCTACATAATTCAGACTGACATTTCCCAGGCATTGAGAGAGAATCGCCTTTGTTAAGAATACCTAAGTATCAGAAGAATAAACGGATTCATTCTCGTTTTGTATTGTGACCTCATGGTTTACTGATCTCTCATGCTTTATTTATTTACCTTCTCTCAGGTATCCCAGGGTGAGCCTCATGACCCACTGTTATTAGTTGCACCCACAATACTTATGACATGGCTGCATCAATACCATGATAACTGTCAAGAGATCCTGAGTCATATCAAGTAAGTAGATACTTATGTGAGACATTGAAGTATATTTGTAGCAATATGTTACAGTAATGTTTCTTTATCATAAGTTACTGTTGATTTTAGAATGACACTCAAAGATGAATCACTTGAGGCTTCTCTGATCATACCTTGCTGTTGCTCCAGAAGTTACAGCTATGAGCATTACTCATCACATGCAGACATTGTCTTTTTTTTGTTTGAATTTCAGTTTGAATTCCACCCTTCATCAAAGCAACTCAGAGCAGTGTGCGTGATTTACCACTTCTCTTCTTCTTGTAACTCTATATCGTAAATTACTCCAAGAGAGCGTTTCTAATTCAAGGACTTTCATGGCCTTGTTCCAATACACAATGCACTTAATCCAGTTGGCCATTTACCCAATTAGATCCCTCTGCTGATGATCTTGGAACCCATTTTTTTCTAGGAGGTGTTATGGTCCAATTAACCTGGGTATCAGGAAAATTTCATAACAGCACTAGTTCTTCTCCCTAGCAAGCAACAGTAGATATGGCTTAAAATGCACTGCAGCCTGTTTTTTGTGCTGTCAGGCCTTGGTAATGAATTTTACAATGGAAAAGGCTTGGATTTTTTCCCCCCCAACTGTTCTGTCTCTTCAGCTTTTTTTCCCCCTTGGAGTTAATGCAGTTAAATAGACTATGCAGTTAAATAGATTTGATGTTCCCAGGACACAGTTTACTGGATTGATTTAGCTTAGTTTAGATTGATTCTGCTTTGGACAGAATCTAGCTGTATGGGAATCAGCTCATAGGATCAGTTGACCCAGTTTTGAAAACAGTGCCAGTGACTTTCAGGTCAGAATGGAGATTTGAACATCTGTCTCCTTAATTTTAATCTGGCAATAGTTTCATCAGCACCTTCATACTCAGTTTAGTTATGAATTTGAAGATGTTAGAGGTCAGGCTGAATGAATTCATCTAATATAGTCATTTAATATCTTGTAAATCTCTAGGAAAAATACCTAATTTCTTTGTTGGGAGCCTAAATTGTTTTGAAGAGGAGGTATAGATAATTTCACATAGATTTGACTGAGTTTGGCCGTTATTTTTTAACATCTGCAGAATACTGACTGCATATTCTTTAAATCATTGTTCATCTAGGTGAGAAAAATGATTAGGGTGACAAAATGTTTATTATAACCTAGCTGGTAACGGTTCTACCAAGCTTTTATTATGGATAGTTTAATTTTTAAAAAGATTCAGCGTTGCCAGTTTAGAGCAATTTTATATCCATATTGAGACTTGTCGTTCATTTCATTATTTATAAAATTCATAGAGAATGTGGACAAGCCGATAATGGGATGAGCCATTAAGGTTCTTCTAATGAAATTGGTTGATATGAACATAAAATAATATTACCGTATTTTTCAGAGTATAAGACGCACTCGCCCCTCCCCTCCAAAAGAGGGTGGAAATATTGGTGCATTTTGTACACCTAATACAGCCATTTTTGGCCTCCCAATGTCCCACCCCACTCATCTCATTTTGGTGAAAAACGGAGCCATTTTTGCAAAAAACGGGGCGGTTTTGCCCCCCCCCCCAGTCTCCACTTCCCAGGAGCATTCTGCAGGCCTCCCAAGCCCCCTGTATGCCCCCTTTTTCGCAAAAACGGGCAAAAAATGGGTTTTTGCAAAAAAAGGGGCGCGCAGAGGGACGGGGAATGCTCCTGGGGACCAGGGTGGGCAAAAACTTTTTTGTTCTTACTTACCTCTTCGAAATCTTGGTGCATCTTATACACTGGTGCGTCTTACAGTCCAAAAAATACGGTACATTTGACAGCTAGTAACATACAGGAATTTGAAAAGAAAAACAAGTGGCCTAATGGTGTGCACTTATGATGATAATGCTTTCTTCACCTTTGATACCAGGTAGTTCTGTTGCTATGAAAAGTTCTTGTTCTTTCACAAAACCAAACCATACATGCTTTTACTGTAATTGTGAGCCCCTTTTTTCCTTTTCAGAATGATTCCTGCCCAGTTTTTAAAAGCAAACATTGATGTGTTCAAACCCAATGCAAAGGTGTACATTGAATCACTTATGGAGAAATGTGACTTCAGAGAGGTAAAAAAAGGCATGGGATAGAGTGGGATAGGAAAAAACATACACAGATTCCAAGTGGCTAATATGCTATGACGTTTAGTTTCAGACATGCGAAGTCCGGCATTGTAAGAATGCCTTTGGTTGTTCCATGGTCCATAAATCTGGTTGGAAAGTGGTCTATTCTGGTGACACCATGCCATGTGCTGCTTTAGTTGACATGGGTGAGCTATGCATTGAGTTCTACATTACTATATAGTTTGGGTCAAACCATGTGTTTTCTTACACTGCTCTTCAAATGTCACAAATATGGTTTTCACAGGAAAAGATGCTTCTTTGTTGATTCATGAAGCAACCCTGGAGGATGGAATGGAAGATGAAGCTATAGAGAAGACACACAGGTAAAGAATTTTTACCAAAGGGTGACATCATCATTTTTTCATGTAAGGGTGAAATGAAATAAAGGAGATTTTTTTAAAAAAATATTTTTAAAAATCTAAACTGTAACATGAAGCATCTAGAGTTATAATTTATGTTCCTTGAATAATTATATAAGATTGGAGCAAATGTTAATTACTTCAAGTGTTTGCATATTTACCTATTGTAATTAAGTCCAATTTAGTGTTGATTTTAGTTGAATCCTTTTTGTTTCGTAAGGTTATTTGTTTTAAAATCTCTCCACCCATTATATTAATATGCTAAGAATGTATGTTTTGACATGAAGCAATGAATTATATATAGGGAATAAATGTGGCCAGTCTCAATATTTAAAGGTTTAACTCTGGTATTCCAAGAAAAAAATTGAGTCAGCAGTTTAAGATTCTAATATTTTTCAGACCAGGATTCTGATAAGAGCAAGACTAGATGACTTAGTTTTCTGTGGGTCAAATAAATTGCTTGGCATTTTGAAGCAGGCCTCTTTGCTGGTTTATTTGGCAAGGAATAGCTGGAATATTCCATAAATGCTTTTATGTTGCTCCTATACTAGTCTTCCAATTTGTTTTTCCCTCCCTTCTTACATAATTTGCTATGAAGGGTTCTGGGAAAAATTTCTTTTTATTTCCTACTGGGTTTTCTTGTTTCCTTTCCACAGCACTACTTCACAGGCTGTTGAAGTCGGAATGAGAATGAATGCGAAATTCATCATGCTCAATCACTTCAGTCAACGCTATGCTAAGATTCCTCTTTTCAGTGAAGACTTCAGTGAAAAGGTTGGAATTGCATTTGATCACATGCAGGTCAGTTAAAATTGTATCTTAAGCTAAGAGAGCTCCACATTTTCATGTGCTTCTTTTGGATATTGACTCTATTTTTCTAAATAGCCTAAAAATATCGATCTTGTTTACTAAAAAAAAAATAGTATCGTAGATTAAATTACATAAAATTATATAGGGGGATCTCTGCTCCAGTATCTCAAATTGTCAAAATTGATGACTGTGTCTTACTGAAGTGGATTCACAACTCACACCTTATAATACAAGCATGTATGGTTTCTGTTGTTTTTGTCAGCACTCCTTTCTTGTTTAGTCTGCAGTTGCTTCTTGATTCCAAGTTATTCATTTTTCTGTGCATTAATTTTTAATTCTTTCTTTGAAGCAGCTCAAATTGCATTATTTGGAGGTGCTTTCCTTTATTTTCCCATTCATAAGAGAATGATTGTACTTCTAGAGTGATCTGATTTGAAATAATTTAATCTAGCAGTCCTTTTAAAGAATTTCTAATAGATTGGCATTTCACTGGGTTGGGCTTAATCTAGTGAGCTGAGCATAGTGTCTTCTCATTATCCATTTGGACTATCAGGTCTGATAGGAAGTCATTGGTTCAAGTCTCTCAGTTCCTCAGAATGTATTTTCATCTCTCCATTGTGTACCTTAGTTCCAAAGTTTTTCAGTATTTCCCTTTGAGGGAAAGTGGGAATTGAGAATGACTACCTTGAATTGTCAGAGATTGAAAAGTAGGAAGAAATGATAAATATCTGAGCATTCCTTTTCCAAATCAGAAAGTTTTGTCTTTCTGCTTAAAAGAGTTTTTAGATGCTCAGTTCAGAATTAGACTTAGAACCAGCTTAGTTTTCCTCCTTCATATCTCACCTTTTTAAGCCTCCTATAGATATAGTGCATTTTCATTTTCTTGCCTGCTGCCACTCTCTCTCCAGATCATGCTTTGAAGTTATAGCCACATAGGAGTTCCTCTTACACACACACACACACACACACACACACACACATACTTACACGGTTCTCTTGAACAATACAGATATATTTGTTTCAAACTTTAAGAAGAATTATAGCACACACCATTATCATTCTTATAGGATTAAAAAGAGAGAGGAATAAGTCACCTTTTTTGTAGGTGTGACATCAGTCTGGTGAGGGTCAGGTCTAGTGACCTATTGGCTAATTCATGTTCTTTCCCAGTTTGCTTTTCCAGCAGAAACCAGATATGATGGCATGTTAGAGTGGAAGAACACTGATTTTATAATTCTGAGATATTTTTTTCCTAGAGATCAGAACGTTTTAAATATGTAAGTGAACTTGAAAAATGTATTAGGCACTAGATTAGTTGTTCATCAGGTTTTTCTCAGTCTGCTGACACAGTTCAAAAAAGTTCAGTATTAAGGTACATGCTACACACGTAACCCTTCCTTTACAAAAATTTAAAGGCTATAGATTCATACAGATTCTATACAGTTGTTTGTTTCTTTTTTTGCTATATATTATTTGTTTTCTTTGTCAGGTTCGTTTTGAAGATTTCCATGCTATTCCGAAACTGATCCTTCCTCTGAAGGCCTTGTTTGCAGATGAGATTGAAGAGATGGAGGAGCGCCGGGAGAAACGAGAATTGCGCCACTTGAAAGAGGCGTTCAAAGCTTCCCAGACTGCCATGGGGAACAGCTCGCCGGCCAAAATTAAATTGGAACACACAGAGGATTCTGTTGGAGTACCAAATAAAAAACTCAAAACTACCAATTAAGCAAAGCAGCGAAGTAGCTGCTGTTCTATCAGGGAGAGTGACTTTAGCACATGACATCTGACATGTGTGATGCTGAAGACTCTAGGAGGTATCAACGCATTGAACTTTGCCAGATGGTTGGCTCTGGATAAATTGCCTGTGTTGCCTCTACAAAGCAGAGTTCCTGCTGGACATGTTAATAGCATAGCTAACAAAATGTACTTCCCACTGCATTATTCTGGAGACACTCTGGTCCGATGGCTCATTTGCCTGTCTGCTGGAAATATTTTATTATGTGGTCATTGAGAAAAGTTGAGATCTGCAACCTATTATTTGAGTCTCAAAATAATGGTTAATTTCTTTAAAAAAAAAGACCTTTAGGCTGGATTTGTAGTGTTATGATCTTAAACACTTTTGGAGTTGTCACTGCTTATCTAAAATTAATTTTGCAGAATTCTTCCTATGAGGCTGTTTATAGCATAACATTTTAAGTAGTCATATTTTTAAATTCAAGGACCCAGTAAATAAAATGTACAGCATGGATACATTGTATGCACATTGTCCTAAATTTTATTCAGCTATATTATTGCAGGTTAGATATTTCATAGACATATACTAACCACCTAAATAAGTACAAATTAACTATTTTCATTGTATTATTCCCCCCCCCCCCCCCCCAAGAAGCTCAAATTCTTTATCCAGGTCAGCCACCAAAAGGAAAATAAAATGATTAAGAGTTACGGTTCAAGAAACACCTGGGTGGCTATAAGTCCTTCACCACTTACTAGGTCTTTAAAAGGAACAGGCATGATTAGAGATAGCACTATTCATTAAATTGATATCCTACCAGTATGATAAAGGTGATCAAAAGAAATTCCAAGTTCTAGTGAAGGTGTAATATTTCCCTTTGCTTGTAACAATAATAATGTGACTTGCTAGGCATGAATGATGTGCGGGGGGGGGGGAGGAGGAGGGATAAGTGCTACCTCCCTTGCCCAGTCTAGTGCCCTATGCATATGTTGAGAAACAGATCATTGCTGCTGAAAGTGAGGAATTGAAGCAGAAGCTGTTTACCGACTTCCTTTGTAGGCAGCACAAAAGGGCGTGATTTGCGTTTATTTAGTTTTACCTTCTATTGTATGAACCCAAGAGCTAGTTTGGTTTACTGTGGTGGTTAAGGCACCAGGCTGAAAACAGAAAGACTTTAAGTTCTAGCCAGTCAAGCTAAGCACGCAATGACAACTCACAGGGATGTCCAGGCAGTCACAAGGAGTCAACAGTGACAGGCAGGCAGAGATTGGTTGATTGATTTGTGTGAGCCTAGTTTGTAGGCACTAAACCGATCTGTTTAGCCACAAGATAGTGAAAGACCTCCCAGTTGCCTTAAAGCAAACTTGATTATTTTGTAAAACCCAAGTACAGGTAATCCTCGACTTACGACAGTTCATCTAGTGACCGTTCAAAGTTACAACGGCACTGAAAAAAGTGACTTGTGACCATTTTTCACATGACGTTTAGAGCATCCCCTTGGTTGTATGGTCCAAAATTCAGAAGCTTGGTAAATGGTTCCTACTTACGACCATAGCTGTGTCCCAAGGGACATATGATCACCTTTTGCAGGCTTCTGACCAGCCAAATCAACGGGGAAGCCAGATTCACTTAATCCCCATGCTATACAAACGATACCAACTGCAGTGCTTCACTTCACAACTCTGGCAAGAAAGGTCGTAAAAAGGGAGCAAAACACACTTCACAAATGTCTCACTCAACGACTCTGATTTGGGGGGGTCAGGCGGGCGCTCAATTGCAGTCATAAGTCGAGGACTTCCTGTACTAAACTTGAGTGGTTTTGAAGAAGAGACTGGACTGCCATCTGTCAGAAATGATGTAGGGCTGTGATGGGGAACCTATGGCACGGGTGCCACAGGTGGCACATGGAGCCATATTGGTGGGCATGCGAGTGTTGCCCTAGCTCAGCTCCAGCACGCATGCGTGCACCAGCCAACTGATTTTCAGGCCTTCTGGTCCTACCGGAAGTCAGGAAACTAGCTGTTTCCGGCCTCCGGAAGGCCCCAGGGGGAGGGGGAATGGGGAAGACTGTTTTTGCCCTCCCCAGGCTCCTAGAAAGCCTCTGGAACCTGGGGAGGGGGAAAAACGGGCCTACCGGGCCCACTGCCAAAAGCAGGGGGAAGTGTGTGTGTGGGGGGGGGTCACATGTGCATGCGCGGGAAGGTGGGGTACATTGAATTATGGATGTGGGCACATGCACCTGTGACCTCCATCTTTTCCCTCCACTTTTGGCACATGACTGCAAAAAGGTTAGCCATCACTGGTGTAGGGTCTCCTGCTGGGGGTAGGTGGGCTGGACTAGATGACCTACAAGGTCCCTTCAACTCTTGTTATTCTGTTAAGCCAGGAGCAACAAATTGCCTTTGGCTCGAGTTCTCCGGGGAATTCCTGGCTTGTTTTCCAATCGTTTCTGCCTACACCGTATCGGGGAAAGAGCTGGGAATCCATCCGCCCGTGCGGAGAGCTGCGGCTTTCTCTCCTCTCGGCTGCTTCGTCCGTCCACGAAGGAAGGAAAGGCGGGGCAGCCGGTCCCTCCCACTCCCGCTCAGGAGCGTCCTGGTCGCCCAAGCAACTGCGGCGCCGACCGAAACACTTGGGGAAGGGAGAACATGGGGGGCAAAGAAGAGGAGCAGGATCCGGACCAGGAGGGCTCCTCAGAAGCGAATCCCCGCGCCCGGCTGCTTGGGGAGCGGGTGGCACGCAGCTTGCGAGTGGAGCCGGAGCGCTGGGCGCGTTGCCTGGAATCTCCCGAAGCGCGGCTGCTGCTGCGCGCTTTCCTGGATACCGAGCCAGCCGGGCGGCTTCTGTTTGTCACTCAAGGGACAGCGGGGCAATTGGCGCTAACCGAAGACTTGGTTTTGGCGCCCACCGCTGGTCGCTCTTCCAAAGGGGTCTTCCTCCTGCGCCTCGCCTCCGGACCCCTGCGCTCGCCTCCCGACCCCCGGCAACTGCTTTATGGAGACCTGTCGGTAGCCACCCTTGACCAGCTGGCCACGCTGGTGGAAGAGGTAGGCAGCGTGGCGGGCTGACTCGGAGGGTGGGGGGGGGGGGGGGGCGTCCGGCAGCTTTTGAAGACTTTAGTTCTCGGATCCTGGCTGCGAAAATTCGAGCGGCCGCTAGATGGCGCACATACAGAAAAACACCTCAATCCACCCCCCCCCCCCCCCCCCCCCCCCCCAGCTTCTCAAGCTATCACAGATAGTCCTCGATTTGCAACATTTTCTTTAGTGACTGTTCCAAGTGACAAGGGCCCTGGGAAAAGTGACGAAGGGTCGTTTTTCACTGTTATGATCTCTGCGGCATCCCCGTGTAGTCACGTGATCAAAATTTGGATGTTTGGCAATTGGTTCATACTTAATTTATTTATTTTATTTTATTTATTTTATTCGGCTTATATGCTGAATGACCGTTGTTGTGTCCTGAGGTCAGGTGATCGACTGTTGTAACTTTCTGACCAGCAAAGTCAATGGGGAAACCAGATTCACTTAACAACCAGGTTACTAACTTATCAACTGCAGTGATTCCCTTAACAATTGTGGCAAGAAAAGCTCACAAAATGGGGCAAAATTCACTTTAAAAACGTCTCACTTAACAACAGAAATGTTGGGCTCTATTGTGGTCGTAAATTGAGGACTACCTGTAGTTGAGTGACAGGCAGGGGGACGGACTTTCCTTGCTTAACTCCCGCTGCTTCTTTGGAGGCTTCCGGGACCTTCAGCTCCTTAACACACCCACACCCACACCCACACCCACCCACACACCATCCCCAGTAACTTGTTATAAGAAATGTTGGACAGCCTTCTGTCTACACTTTGTATTTGGCAAGGGGTGAGGTAAGGTGAGGAAGGCATGAAAAGTAAATGCGGCAGTGAGACAAAATGTGCTGGACACATGGACGGGATAGCAATTATCTGTATTCTCCCCAGTTGTTTCATTTTTGTGTTGTGATTTTTTTCTCTCCTGTGGTTTAATCTTGTAAACACTGTTATTTTACGTTAAGTTTGGGGCTTATTCAGTAATACTTTTTTTCCTTCTTTCATATCCAGTATGAGTAAGAGGCTGAATGATCAGTTTCTGGAGATTATACTGCTGAAATTCACTGACTTCATACACTGAGGCTGATTATTTTTCTATCACTTTTTAGCAGGTGTACTGAAAAGGCAATGGATGATGGGAACAGAATCCTGGAAGGTCTTTTCATTTACAGTACATCTTCCTCAGAAACAGAATAATTGATAGAATTCTGGGATAAATAAATAAATAAAGTATGCTTTCCATTCACTTTAGTGATTTGATAAAATTTTAGTTGTGTTTATGGCAGATTAGCATAGAAACAAATAAGCAGACAAAAATTGGAATTTGATGAGATTTTTACTTAATTGCCATTTAAATGGGAAGCCTGCATTTCTAATTAAAATCAAAAGCAGCGTTGTATTTCTATTGACTGAAAGATCTTTTGACTAACACTCCATGTGTTTTACAATTCCATCTTATTTGTAAACAATAAACACTACCTCTGAGGTTAGTGGAGGTTATTATCAGGTAATTATACCCAGGATCACCATATTCACACACAAATATCTTACCACAGAACAAACATTTCAAAATGATTAACATTTTAATTATATTGATAAAACTTGATATCATGTAGCTAAAATCCACTCTGTCTATATTTAGACATTTGTTGAAGACAACAATATATTTGCTTACAGTAATTTTACCCTATATGAAAGATGCCTGCATTTGACATGTGGGGGATGTATAACATTTGTTGTCACATGACTAGTTATGGCCAATATCAAGCTTTTGATCCTTATTTGGTTTGATGTCTAACATTATCTTTTCATATGCTGGAATGGAAAAGACTTGATTTTTATTCCTAGAGCAGCTTTCAGTCCCTGAATTTGCCTTGGTGCCAGTTTCAATAGGAGTTGTTCCCTGTTCCATATCAGCAGAGCACCCATATGCTTTCCAATCATATGGTGACTTTTAGTGTGACTTGCTAAACAGTTCAGAACTTGTTTTTCTATGCAAGCTACAATACTGAAAACAATAACAACAAAATAAAACCAATCTTTTATGTTGATGATAAGTACCATTTGAACTTGAGCTTCTATATATTGACAGTATAAGAAAAGTTAATAAAACGTATTACTAGCATCAATTTTTCTTACAAATTGTTGCTAGTAATACATTTGATTAACTTTCTGGCTGCAAATGGTAACTGAACAGTTTTCTACATTAGAAAGAGAGAGAAAAGGAGGAAGGGTTTTTCCCCCTGCAAATAATTACTGGTGAAAAAGAATACACAACTTCAGATCACAAAGCAAGAAAAAAAGAGTGAGGTCAGGTACCCAAGCATTTCCTGGAATTGCCTGTTAAGACAGGAGAATATAATCTTTTTCTGTATGTTAAGAGCTGAATTCCTACAGGTATATCCTGCTGGGGGACATGTGATATGTCAGCAGTGGTGAAACAATCCATCTCCAGCTGCCAGGAAAGAGACAGATTATTTTTCATAGAAGATTGGCTTGCTTGCTTTTGAAATTAGGCTGCTTACTCAGATCAGCAGGTGCCTATTTCTGAGTCTGCTGATGCAAAAGATCTCTGTCTCGGCCTACAGAGCATGCTAGTCAAAATAGATAATAGTAGACACCGGTATCTAAGGTCATCCCATATATGTATGTCAAAAAAAA
>WNWU01000012.1:2081813-2099724 GCA_012654045.1 Ptyas mucosa | reverse complement strand
TTCTTCTTCCTCCTCCTCCTCCTCCTTCTCCTTTGCTTCTCCTTCTCCTTCTCCTACTTCTCCTTCTGCTGCTTCTTCTGCTTCTGTTTCATCTGCTTCTGTTTCTTCTTCCTCCTCCTCCTCCTCCTCTTCCTCTTCCTCCTCCTCCTCCTCCTCTTCTTCTTCTTCTTCTTCTTCTTCTTCTTCTTCTTCCTCCTCCTCCTCCTCTGCTTCTCCTTCTCCTTCTTCTCTTTCTCCTTCTTCTGCTGCTTCTTTTGCTTCTGTTTCATCTGCTTCTGTTTCTCCTCCTCCTCCTCCTCTTGCTTCTGCTGCTGCGGCTTCTGCTTACAGCCATTAACTTAGAGCACAGCAGAGATGGTTAATTTGAGCCAATCCATGCTGATTATTTGTGAAAGAAAGACGTTGACTGATGGGCATCTCTGTGATGGATGCAATGTGTACTTTCCTTCAAATGAATTATTACACTCTGCCTTAATGCAAGGTGACAATGTGTTTCACGGTCTCCCTATTCCATTTTCTGATGACAAATTAACTTTATTAGGCCTCCTATAATAGCTGCTGTATATCTAATATGATAACAGTAAATGTTACTGTGCTGTGAACCTTTTCAAGGTTTACTGTTAACATTTGATGTCTTAGCCTAGGCATCACAATTTTGATTGGGATACATCAAATAATAGAGAACCAAGAATATGCATTCACACGATATGGTTATTTATCAGTTACCTTCCTTAATAAAATGCATATGTAAGGAATGTATTAGAAGGTCTTTTACCAGTAATTGATTGTATCTCAGATAGATTACACAGATTGGTTAGAGAAGCAGAGGACAAGAAGGCTAAGAGCTCACTGATCACTGTTTAGTTTTAGTTGTTTTAGTTTTCTTGGCCTGCATGATCATCCTTAAGTCTTGGAATTTGTACTGTATAGCCTGCAGCTCTTTAGATTTGGAATGAGAAAAAGGGATTAGAATGTGCATGGCTCACATATAGACAGAAATGCCTGCCAAATTAATCACTCCCCCCCCCCCAAAGGATTGCACTAGAGCTGCAGTGAGGATCTGTGTGATCTTGGGAAGAGACACAGCTGTTTTAGTGAGTTGCTGACCAACTATTACCAAGTACTCTCACTCATCGTAGTTCTGCTTGGTCTGATAGTTTGTCATTTCATTGCTGTAGACCTATGTGCATTTATCAGTGTGGAATAACAACGGTGTGTGTTTCTGAATAGACGTCACTGTGCAAGTCCTTTAAATTCCCCTGCTTTCCTACGTATTATTACTTTGTTTACTATACCTCATAAGTCTCATTACTTTGTTTACTATACCTCATAAGTCTCTTCTTCTTCTTGTGCCATATCCATCATTGGACGTCAACGATCATGTTGGCCATCCTATTTTTATCAACAGCCACACGAAAAAGTGCTGCTGAGTTTTGTCCAAACCAGTCCCTTAGTTTTTGAAACCATGATGTTCTTCTTTGCCTTCAATCTTTCCCTGGAGGATTAAGTGAAGTATGCTGTATTTTTCTGAGTGTCACGTCACATGTCCAAAATATTCTAACTTTCTCTTTTTTATGGTTTTGATGATTTTTCTTGGCTTTCCCAGGCTGCTTATCACCTTCTCATTTCTGATTTTGTTAACCCAGCTTATACATAACAGCTGCTTGTAAATCCACATTTCAATGTCTATATTTTATCTTTACAGCGTACTTTATTTTCTCTGCTTTATGTTTACACTTCACTGGGTCTTCTGTATGGATAGGACAGCAGATATTGGAATTACCGTACTTTTCATACAATTACCGTACTTTTCGCACTTCCCCACAGTGAATGTTGCCGAACCCCCACCTACCCGCCAGTCCCCACCCTTTGGCTGCAATTTACCGCCTTGCAGGAAACAGCAAATAACGTGGTCAGCTTCAGCACAACCTGATTTAGCACAAGCAGCTGATTGATGGTTGGATCTGCCTCTCAGAATACCTCTTATCAGCTGTTCCAATCGCCGCCACCCATTGGTGCCATCGCATCCCATCCCATTGCCGCTGTTACCTATCGCCGCTTCTGCACACCCCATTTTTGGCCTCTGCGCATCCCATTTTTGGCCTGTTCCAGGTGGCAGGGATCGCCACTGCCACCTATCCCCGCTGCCTGGAACAGGCCAAAGATAGGTAGAGGCAGAGGCAGATTTTTTTCTTGTTTTCCTCCCCAAAAGCTAGGCGTGTCTTATACTTCGGAGTGTCTTATAGTCTGAAAAATACGGTATATATTTGCATATATTCATGTGAATAGAGCAAAATTAAACCATGACCTAATATTAATTTTGGCAGCAGGTGAATTTTCAGCTTTAGTATTTGACAATAAGTAACGATCATAATCTTCCAGGTTCAAAGAACTGAATCCACCCTCATTAATTGGTATTTACATTTTCTGTAAAGATATTCTCGGAATCGAAGAACCTCACAGAAATTTTCTAAACAAAGCATTTATTTCCTGAAAGTATTTTCCAGATATACATTATATAAATTGTATATAAATTGGTATTCCTTTCAAAATATAAATTAATCTTGGAATATATTCATTTTAAGGTCATTTTAAAGTCAAAGGGTGAGGTTTAATAACTCCCATCCATCAATATCTGGAGAAACCTTTTTAATTAGGGGGAGCCTGAGTGGCATAGGAGGCTAATGCCTCCTACTAAGGCAGCATTTAACATCCAGCTGCCTGCAATTACTGCGAGTTCAATTCTCACCAGGCTCAAGGTTGACTCAGCCTTCCATCCTTTCTAAGGTGGGTAAAATGAGGACCCTGTTGTGGAGGCAATAAGCTGACTTTGTATAAAAATATAAATATACAAAAGTATGAAGGCTATTGCTTAACACATTGTAAGCTGCCCTGAGTCTCTGGAGAAGGGCGGCATATAAATCAAATTAAAAATAAATGAATTGCATATTATTATTAACTGCATTATATCATTTGGTATATACTATATACTCCGAAATATTTAATGTAGGGGTCCCCAACCCAGCACCCCTAGAACGCTTCTGATATATTCTCGCACCCCTTACAAAAGTAAATAATTAAATGCATATAATTATAGCTATAATTTTGAAACTTCTAAACCCAAGTTTTCGCACCCATGAAAACCCTCAGTCTCATACCCTCAGGCCTTGCGAGCACCCACAGTTGGGAACCCCTGATTTAATGGATTAGGTATGAATGCAGAATTGATATTCCTTAAATTGATGGGTAACCAAATCTTGACTTACTGACATCAGTTTTGTACCAGTTAATAGAGTATGCTGGTATTTTGCTAAGAGCATCTATGTTTTCAATTAAGACTGGAAGAGTCATGTGAGATTTAGAAATACACAGAAGAATGTTGTCTGTAAATAAAGCCAATTTATATTCATCTGAGTTATGTATTACTCTGTAGATCTCTTTATGTTGTCTAATAGCTCAAGCCAAAGGTCCCACACAGGTATTAAAAAGCAAGGCTAAAAGTGAACCTTCTTGTCTAGTTGCTCTGAATAATTAAAAACCTGGAGAAAAAATGCCATTAACCTTTACTTTAGACAGGACTCATATAATATCTTAATCCATTTTATGAATTCCTACGGAAATCCGAATCTGTGTACTGCAAACATGTACTGTTTTTCTATTTTATCAAAGGCCTCTTCAACATCTAAAGATAAGATTATTCAAGTCTATTAGATCTACATCTAATCTGATGTTATCTGCTGCTCGCCTCGTTTTTATAAACCCTGCTTCATTCTTTTTAATAACAATATTTGCCAACACTGCGTAACTGCTAACATTTTTAATAACAAATGCTATTGCTTGCTGTAATATATTTGCTAGCACTATTGTTAAAATATCTCTATAACCATTAATCAATGAGATTGGATGATAATGAGTGTGCTGGATGTGATCTTTACCTGGTTTTGGTATAACTGTAATATAAACCTGATTAAATACTGATGATAAAATTCATTTATCAAATATCTCTTCATGCACTTGACAAAGTATTGGTACCAAAAGGTCTATAAATATTTTATAGCACTCAATAGGATACCCATCTAATCCTGGTGTTTTACCACTGGCCATTTCAAAAATTATTTGTTTAGTCTCTACTTCAGACAATGAAGCAAATAAAAGTTGATTTTTTGTGATTTAGCTAAATGTGGTAGATTAATTTTTTTAAAAAAAAGTCTTCTATATCTTCATTTCATACATTTTCTGGATTACTACCGTGTTTCCCCGAAAATAAGATCCTGTCTTATATTTTTTTGAACCCTGAAATAAGCACTTGGCCTTATTGCCCTGTGCTCAAAAGCCCAATTGGGCTTATTATCAAGGGATGTCTTATTTTGGGGGAAACAGGGTATATAATTCTGAATGAAATGTTAAAAAATTGACAATTCGTAGCACTGAATGTTTATATATTTTATCTCGTTCACCTATGATAATGGAATCATTGTGCTGTTCTTGTTTTGTTTAAAATGATTAGGCTAGATCAGTGATGGCTAACCTTTTTGCCATCGCGTGCCAGGAGCGGGGGGAGGGCGGGTGGTGGTAGTGCACGTGCGTGTGCCTACACCTATAATTCTATGTGCCCCGTCCCCGCATGTGATGGCCCGGTGGGACCGGAAGGCCCGGATTTTGCTCTCCCCAGACTCTAGAGCCTTTCTAGGAACCTGGGGAGGGAGAAAATGGCCTTCCCCATGCCCCCAAAGGCCCTCCAGAGGCCGAAAACGGCCCGTTTGCCAACTTCTAGTGGAACCGGCAGGCCTGTTTTTTGCTCTCCCCAGACTCCTAGAAAGGCCCTGGAGCCTGGGGAAAGAGAAAAACGGCTCTTCCCTACCACCCTCCGAGGTCCTCTGGAGGCAGAAAACAGCCTGTTTCCCTACTTCTGATGGGCCCAGAAGGCCCGAAAATCAGCTGGCTGGCACATGGATGCGCACCGGAGCTGAGCTCATCTGCCCACTGATATGGCTACATGTGCCACCTGTGGCACGTGTACCATAGGTTCGCCATCACAGGGCTAGATGTTTCGCCATTTTCCCAGGATCTTGGTCATAAAATTCTGTTGACTGTAGTATCAGTGCAGTTAGTTCATATTTCTTTTTCTGTGTTTCTTTTTACAAACTGTAGATGGGGCTCTAACCATCTGTGCCCATAATATATTTCAATTAATTTTTCAAATTATTTTCCCTTTTATTTTTAATCTTATTTTTTATGATGCATAAGCAATAATTTTACATTGAATATATGCCTTATATGCTTCCCATTAAAAATGCATGTTTCTGAATTCAAATCAAAATATTTTAAGTTCTTTATCTGCATTTGGTGTACAAATTCTTCATCATTCAATAAGGCAACATTAAAATTCCAATTTCTTAATACCTTAACCAGTTTCTGAAACACACAATTCAAAGTAATTGCATTATGATCAGATATATAACAAAGATCAATATTACACTCTTGAATTTGGTAGTAAAAGATCTATAATATTAAACATGAGCAAGCCTAAAAAAATTCTCATGCATACTTATATAGAATGTGTATTTTCTTTTGGTTGGATACATCAAATGCCAGGGGTTTCATAAATTAAGTTCTCTTAAATTACTTAATTAAGTAATCTTAATTGTTTTTCTCACTAATGGTTTTTTGCCAGTGTAATTCTATTGAAATTCATGATCGAATATTTCACTGAAATCTTTTCCTATTATCATTTTATCATAAATATATATATTCAAATGCTGAAAACATTCATAAAACGTAACAGGAAAATCTAAATTTGGTCCATAAACATTAGCCATTTTTCTCAGTATCTGCTATTTTACCAAATAAAATTAAATATTGCTGATTTACATCAGTTTGTACATCAATTGGAAATCCTTTACAAATTAAAAAGGCCTTTAGCTTTGGTTGAAGTGTCTGTGAGATAAACTGTCCCATCCAATCCATCATTAATAAAATGTATCCTCTTCCATTAAATCAGTTTTCTATAGATAAGCAAAATCAGCCCTTAATGATTATAAGTAAGCTAAGTTTATATTTTGTTTTTTTGATTCACACAACCCTTTTACATTAAGACTAATTTCAGTCCATTTTATTTTGACCCACTTATTAATACCAATACTAATTGAATTTATGGCATATACCATTTGAGAAATAACTAATAATAATATTTTCTATATTTAAATATTTAACATATTTTCTAGCATTGCTCATAGTTGAAAAGCTTTCATAAAGATTGATTTTAACATTCAAATACCACTCTATAGGTATATGTGGGAATCTATATTTAAAAGAAAAAAGAAGATAATTATTGCATAAAGAATAAATGAAAAAGCAAAGAAATTTTTAAAAATCCCCTAAAAAGTATACATAAGTAAAAAAATAATAATCAAACAACTTGAAGACTTGCCAAAAGGGATGTCTCGGTGATTTAATTTCTCTTTTTATACTGAAAATTACAAGACAGTTTCAAACACTACTAGTTTTAAAAAAATATACCCTGTATTAAAAATAAACAGTAGAGTTGGCAGTAGGCCCAGACTCTGTACTTTGAAAGTAACCAAAATATAAGCAAAAAAAGAGTGTAGGGAATTTTTTTCAAATGTAGAGTCTTTTAAATGGACATTTTTACTATAGAACTGAAGGCAAACTCAAATTCTCTTGATCTCTTGAGGATCTCTCAGACATATTTGGTTTGAATTTCCACATTTTTCATCCAAGGTGGTCAAAAAGGAATATCTAGTTTCTTGGGGTTAGAAGATGAATGACTTTTTAATGCAATGTTTCATGGAGATTATTTGCTTGTAGCTATTTCCAATATGTCTGTTCTGACTGGAAACCCAGAAGTTTTAGTGCAGAAAGCTCTCAACTCAAGACTATAAAATGATTATTTGATTCTTTCACTAGATGTAAAAAAAAAAATCAGGAAACCAGAAGATTTGATACAACATTTTCTGTTGCTTCTCCTATATCAGTTTCATAACGGGCTGTATTTCAATGCTTCCAGGTAATGATGCCTCTCTTGGTGAACCAGAAAAACCATCACAGTTGGCCCAATGTAGTATCCCAAGATATCATTAATCATGTCTGCTCTCTGAAAAGGAGTGTTTTTGTGATGGTTGGCCAAATTAGAGGAAAAACATTGCTATCTCTTCCTGTTGAGCCTGAGAGGGAGAGATACACGATCTCTGATAATGAGAAAAAGTAAGTTGCAATGCTCTAATTATTGACTTAAGTGGTCATTTTCAAGAAACTGCATGAATGGCTGTATGTTTGGCTTTAAGCTATACATTGTTGAATGAGTAGGAACAGAAGCATAGAAATGTAAACATGTTGTACAAAGAACGTGAGCCAGTAATAATAAATTTTGTTTTGTGACAAATTTTCCATTATTTCATTGAAAGGGAGAATTTATCTTTTTGCCTTATACCGTATTTAGTTTCTAGAGAACAACTTTCAAAAGAGAAATAAAACTGATCTGTTGATACTTTTGTTTTTTGCAGTACTGAACTGGTAGATAAATCCATTATTCATGCAATTGAGTCCTCTGTTATTGAATGGACCCACCAGATCCAGAACGTTCTTAAGAGACAGTCTTCAGAACTGCTTTTGCAAGGCAAAGATCCCCATCCAAAGGTGGAGTTGGACTTTTGGAAAAATAGGTACTATATATTGCTAAACTCATTCTATAATGAAACCTAAATGGAGTAGGAAGAGCTAGGGCTTTGTGGTTGTCACTTGCAGGACCAGGTCATTTGCCGTAGCTTCTAACTGATCTGGAGGAAATAGCTGAGAAGTAGAAGCATCCATTTACAAAAGAAAAACTTAGTTGTACAGTTTCTTAGTTTCTGGCTGAGACAAAGAATAAACTTTCTCTGTTAAATTCATTTGTCCTAGGAAGATTATAAGCCTGTTTGCTGCAAGAGAGCATGTTATTTAATTGGTGGAATAAATTTGCTCATATCTTCTTCATTATATGTTACAGATACGAGGATTTACAGTGTATTTATAGCCAACTAAAAGCCAGAAGAATTTTGACCATGTTAGAGCTATTAGATAAGGTGCAAAGTACTTACTTCCCAGCATTCAAATCCATCTTCAGTGATGTTGAAGCAGGTAAGGCTGTGAAATTTTGTATTATTGTGATTAAACAAATATTATTATTGTAATTACTGGATCAATACTCTATACATAAAAGTCAACCACTACAAAAATTATAAGATTTACTTCTTTTCTTGTATAAAACACTATCACAAGACTCTTGTTTCATGATTTTTAGAGATAGTGATGCATGGCATTAAATCTCAATGAATAAAGATCATAACTTTTTGGACAAAGGCACATTTGGAATTTTCTGAAAGGTCATGCACTTCATCACAAAATTATTGTATGGGTATATTGTATATTGACAAAACTATTGGGTGCAATCAATCAATTTATTTACTGTTTTGACCGCTAGTTGTAACAAAAATGAAGAGTATAGTCAATCACAAAACCTATCAGAGACAAATTTGTGTGGTTAAAATATAACTAACTTTTGAAAAAAAAAATGAATACAGAAGCTTGTATACAGTTAAATGTAATTAATGGAAAATCAGTGGAAAAAAATCACTTGCTACCAAGAGGAACATCATCTCACTTTTAGGAGTTTAAAGATAAAACTGCATTTGAGTTAATTCCCAGAATTGAGTAAAGCAGGTTGTTCAGTGGTGGGTTGCCCCCGGTTCGGACTGGTTCTATAGAACCGGTAGTAAAACCGGAGGGAGGCTCCACCCACCGACCCCGACATCATCAGAATGCTTTGTGCATGGCAGAAGAGCGTGCACGCTCATGCGCGTGCACAGCCCCATTGCAAACCGGTAGTAAAGGTAAGTAGAATCCACCCATGAGGTTGTTCATAAAACAAACACTCTTACTTCTGATTCTAAAACTTCTGAGGACACTTAAGTGCAAATTAAGAGTCCTAGGGTATATCTCTGTAATGATTGAGGTTAAAAAAAAGAACGAAACATGATTGCTTTTACCTCTGTAATTGTTATTAATTCTATAACACAAGTTTAGATTGGTGGAGTTTATCTTATTAAACTGGCTACTAAATCTATTCCAGTTGTTCTTTAGGATGATGGTGATGGTGATGATGATGCTTCTGTCTTCATCACAATGCAAGTGGGTTTGAGGTGCAGTCTTTTAGCCCATATAGTGGAGAGAAGAAACTCAGATTAAATACTTTTAACACAAAAGTAGTCTTAACTCAAAGGTTATTCAGCGGCATTCATTGTTGGAAAATAAATATTATCATTATAAAAGTAATACTTCAATCTAAACAATACCACCCACCAGTGGATGTTAAAAAAAATGAAGGAAATAATAACTTAGGTACAACAGGCTATAATTTATTATATATTTTTGCTTATGTATATGTCAGAACATGCTGTCATTTGGGGACATTGAATCCCATTGATCTGTGACTACTTATGGATTTATTTAGTCCTCTACTAACAAAAATATTCTTATGAATTTACTATGTCAGTGAACATTTTCACCTTAAACTATGAAACCATCTTATCCTGGTGTGTTGAGCTTTATTTCACTGAGATTCATACTAATTTCATTATATAGCTGTATAAAGGTGCATTGATAAAATGGGTAAGGAAGTTGAGATCAGATCTAAGCTACTGAAAACCCAGACATTCTCAGTACAGTCAAAGTATGGACAGTAACATTTTATTAATTGTCTGTGTATGATATATTGATGAAAATGTCATGCAGAAGAATAAAAATTTGCAAAAAATCTTATAGCTGGTACAAAAGGAGAATCAATTTTTACTGCATTAAAAACCCACTTTAAAAAGGCCTGTATTTTATTGACAAATAGTATTGCTTGTACATCTGGTAAAACTCCAGTTATGGCAAGAAGACATGGTGATTTTTGAAGAAGGAAATTCTATAAGTTTTTGTAATATTTTGTAATATTCATTGTATAATTCTCAGATAACATCTTGTCAATGTTTAAGTCCAAGTTTACACAATTCATTAACTATTACAGTGAATGCAATAAATTAAGATTATGACCAATTCTAAGAATGAACAGTTGTTTCAACATGTTTATTGACATAACAATGAATGGTTTGTTTGTTTGCTTTTTTGTTGTTACATGTGGATGGTTAATGGATTTCTAAAGAAAATTGTGTGACTCTTCAGTGGAACTTTAATTAGATCTGTCTGAAATTTTGAGTAAGCTAATGATCTCTAGGTTTATTGAGAAATTAGCTCTATTTGCACAATATAGCTTGCCAAAAGCATTTTACAAATTTTGGAGAAATTTTAAGAACCTTTATATTTTCTGATTTAACATAATGACTTCATACATTGAGTTAACAAATTGAATACTGATGTGTGGATGATGAATCCTTTCAAAGAAATATGTTTGGTGTAGATACTTTGCGTCAGGATGATATGGTAGATTATACCATGATAATGAATGTAAAATCAATGTTAAGCCACACAGAAAATTGCAGAATAGAGAAGATGCCCTCAGTATATTCATAATTGTAGAGCAAATGTTAATCAATACTAATACTATAGTTTCCCCAATTTTCTATCTAGTTGAATTAGGCTTCAGTGCAGACAATCGTTTTCCCATACAAGAAGCAAATTGTTTGGCTATAATAGAAAAACAAGCTTTATCTGACCATATCAATTAAATCCTGAAATTTAAATAGAAGACACTAAGACAATATTGCATTACAAATGAAACAAAAATAAGTAACATGTTAATAAAATAAGATAATTTTATGGGTATATTTTTATGAATAATGAATACATTTTATTTGAATGAAAATTGATGGTCCATTTATATTTGAGTTTAAAAGTTAAAAAGTTAAAAGTTAAAAAAAGATTACCGGTAATAGTATTAAAATCTAAAAAATTAATGACAATAACAATATATAAGTAACTAGGCAGTAAAATCATTACAAATGTAAAAAATATTGAAAAACTGGTCACTGAAAGGTTGACGATTATTGCTGTGTAATACATCAAAGTATTTAAGTATCTGGGAATTACTTTTTAATCCTCTTTGCCTGGAGGAAATAATTAAAAGCTAAAGGTTGGTTAATACAATTCTGTATTTCATAGATAGTAGAGGCCCATTGCCCTAATTGCTGTTAAAATCAAAATGATTAGCCGTCATTTGTCCTTAGAAACACCTTGGACTATGGAAGCAACCTAAATTTTTAAGATTTAGAAATTGGGAGAATACTTTGGGAATGGGCTGAGTGAAATACCATTCATTCATCCTATGTCTGCCTTCTCTCTGGTGAGTTTTAATACTTTGTCATCTAAACTAGTAGAAGGGAGATTTAACAATATCCTAACACAAGCATAATTATGCCCAAGATAATGGAGGAATACTGAATCTGCATTTTTTATTGCACTGCCTGTTTTATATCATTTGGCACTAGGGCTTAATAACCCTTTTGCTGTTAAATTGTTCTGGCTGGCCTAATGTGGAGAAAATTCATCTTCCTTTGGCTATGCCTATATAGACGTATCTAATGAAGTAACTAAGTTTTGTGTAATTGCCTTTCTAATAGGTGAATAATGGAAATACTCTAAATATTGAATAAGTGTATATGTTTATCATATCGATGCCAAGAATACAATTAAATAGTCTATTTATACTCATGTGAACTTTGACTTCTAATTCTTCCTCTTCCTGGCTTATGTTCCCATCATTTGCTCCCTGCTATGTGTATTCTTCCTTAATGGCTAATCTTTGACCCTAAATCAGTAAGCCTGATTTAAAACTGGTTTTTTTTTTTATAATCCAGGCAGCTGGGGATGCTTAAAGGTGAAACTCTGGTCTCCCACATTAAGCCTAGAAGTACTCAGTAGAATAAAAATGGTAATAGATAGGATGGAAGCAAATGCTTGATTTCATTCTTGCCCATTGATATAATTTGTAAATGAAATAATAATAAAAGGAATGGGTATCATCTGTTGGCAACTGTTATGTATTTATGATGGTTGCAGTGTCCAGGGGTCATGTAATCACCTTTTGCAAAGTCAATGGGGGAGCCAGATTCACTTAATAACTGTGTTACTAACTGTAGTGATTGACTTAACATCTGTGGCAAGCAAGGGAGTAAAATGGGGAAAATGAACTTAACTTGCTTAGCAACAAAGATTTGGGGCTTAATTGTGGTTGTAAATTGAGGACTACCTGTATATCATTCATCCATTAAAAAAAATAATCTTCTTTAAGAAACTATTGAATCCTACAACATACTTACCATATCTGCAGGAAATTGAGTTATATGTTGTTACTTTGGGGTGATGTATTTTCTTTGCCTTTCTTTTTCTCCACAATTTTAAGAAGAGATCCCATTAATTTTAATATCTCTTGTTATCTGACTTCATGCAACATAAAGCCAAGATAAATTTGTTGGCACTTTAATCCACAATATGAATACTTGGGGATAAATCCCTTTGAATATAAAATGATTTATTTCCAAGGAATTTTATTTTTATATTGTCTTCTAGGAAACACACAAAGATAAGTATTTCTTCTTTAAAAACTGTGTTCTTTGTTTTAAAAAATCGCAGCTTTGATTGAAGCCCAGGATATAAATATGCACCTAAAGCCTCTCCAGCGCCCACTGGAAGAAATAGAAAATGTGGAATTTAATGAGGTGAAACCATTATTAAATTGCATGCTTCATATAGTGTGCTTAATATGGGGCACTTCAAAATATTACTGTGCACCTGCTAGGATAATTGTGCTTCTTCAAGAAATCTGCAATCTTCTTATTCAGCAGGTAAGACGTGAAACAGTTCTAATCCTGCCTGTTCGTTTGCTTGTTTATCATGTTTAGAAACCATCCATCTCCCTCACTCTGGGCCACTCTGGACAGTGTACAAGTAAGACTTAAAACATAAAAGCTGTATATAAATGTTATATAAGGAACAGCGGTGGGATTCAAATAATTTAACAACCGGTTCTCTGCCCAAATGATTTCTTCCAAAAAACAGTTCACCAAACTGCTTAGAAAGTTAACAACCGGTTCTCCTGAAGTGGTGCGAACTGGCTGAATCCCATCACTGATTAGGAGGCAATTCAAACAAAAGTAAAAATTAAAAAGGCAGGGCCAGGCCTTCAAGGTGCTAACTAGCCCCATGACTGCATGTTGTTCTTCACGCCTCAAGCAAAATGATAGAGCCAAGTTTTTAGACATTTTCGAAAGGCCGGGTGGGGGGGAGTACCTCATCTCTGGAAGGAGGACTTCCATGGCAGAGAAAGTTCTCCTCCTGGAATCACAGGGTCCACAACATACCTTTCCTGCCTGACCAGGTGGGCTCGACTGTATAATAGGGCAAAGATGGTTCCACAGGTAATCTGGCCTCATGCCATTAGGACTTTAAAGCAGTGGTGAAATTCAGTTTTTTTTACTACTGGGTCTATGGGCATGGCTTGGTGGGCATGGTGTTGCTTGGTGGGCATGGCAGGGGAAGGATATTGCAAAATCCCCATTCCCTCCCCACTCCTGGGGGAAGGATAATGCAAAATTTCCATTCCCACCCCACTCTGGGGCCAGCCAGAGGTGACATTTGCCGGTTCTCTGAACTACTCAAAATTTCCACTACTGGTTCTCCAGAACCTGTCAGAACCTGCTGGATTTCACCCCTGCTTTAAAGGTCATAAGCAACACCAGTTGGACCCAGAATGAAATCAATACCTAATACAGCTCATGTACCAGAGGTATTACATATGTTGTCCTGGGGACACCCAAGATTGCTTGCGCAGCCATCTTATGTACCAGATGAAGCTTCTGGATACTTTTAAAGGTAGCTCCATGTAAAGCATATTGCAGTAGTCCGGACAAGAGATGATCAGGGCATGAGTGTTTAACGGAAAAGCCTCCCTATCCAGGAAAGGGCGTAGCTAGCACTCGACGCAAAGTTGAGCAAAGGCCCTACTAGCCACAACTGCCACTTTCTTTGAGCAGGAACCGTGAGCCTCAGAGAACCCCATATTATTTACTGGGTCTGTGAGACACAAGAAGTTCTTCAGAATCTTTTCAGGATAAACTTATAAGTTTCAGGCAAAATTTATTTTGCCAGCACATCTGAAATAGTTGATTCTTGCTACCTGTCATATCAAAAAGCGCTGCAAGGCTTAAAGTTTGGCTATCTATTCAGCCCCTGTCTGAAATCAATGGTGGGGGCATCTCTCACTGCTGCAATTGCATTGCAAAGAGATTCTTAGCATCTCATGTTCACAACATTGATGGCTATTCAGTAAATAGGACAGTTTAAGAACATGGGATGCTGCTAGCAGGAAGCTGTTATTGTGCATTCAGTCTCCTTCATTCTTGGAATGTCACATGAAATTTTAGCCTCCTTCTCTTTCTCCACTGTTGTTTTAATTTCTTTTCTTATGA
Source organism: Ptyas mucosa (assembly GCA_012654045.1). NCBI lineage: Eukaryota > Metazoa > Chordata > Lepidosauria > Squamata > Colubridae > Ptyas > Ptyas mucosa. Next base: position 2,085,262 of record WNWU01000012.1, on the reverse strand, counting down.
AACATAAAATCAATTAAAAGGGAGGAAATGGAACACATATGCAATACCTTTTGGTTGGTAGATAAGGAGCTTACTTATGCATTTGTTGTTATACACCTAACTCACCTGTGTCCAAATCTACTGAATTTCCATTTTGCTAATTATCAAATCAATGTCAGTTCAATACTGAGTGGCCAATTTAAGAGTCAAAGCAAAGCAGCACATCTTTTACTACGATTGTTCCATGTAAAACTTACAAATATTTAATTTGTTTCTCTGTTCTGCCTAACCAGGCCAAGAATTTCCTCAGTCCAGAAGATCTACTTAAAGGAGAAACAGAAGAAAGTCTGAATAAAGTTCAGAAAGCTTTTAATGTTTTTGACTATTTTAAACAAATTTTTGAAGAAAGAAGAGAAAATCTTAACGATTATTTTCAGCCAGGACAAGAAGTAAAGCAATGGGATTTTCCTCCTGTAATGGTTTTTGCACAACTGAATAATTTCCTAGAGAGGCTTCACGTAGTACATGTAAGTACTTTGCTATGAAAAATAGAACAATGAATTATCTGTACAGAAGCAATGTATTTTGTTTCCTACAACCAATTTCCCACATTTTTTCTTGATCCTTTGTTTTAATGTCTTAAACTGTGGATTTAGAGCCTTTCCACAATTGCATCTGACTATGGAACAATCGTGACCCCTGACTGACTGTTGATCATTTAGACTGGCTCAGTGATGCTCCCTCCCATTAGGTCTTTGGGTATGACCTTCAGGACTATTCTGGTTTGAGCAGCAGGGAAGTTCAAATCATAATTCCCCCTTATAGTTATCATGTCTTCAAGCTGAAATCTGATTTAGAAACATGGCTTTAAAAGAAGGATAAGCCCAACTACAACTTGATTGAGAAAGTTTACATGCATTGGTGATTTGTTGCTTAGATACTTTTTGAATATGCATTTAACCCTCTTCTGAAAACTAATTCTGTGTTCAAAAGGAGTTGGACTAATAGAAGTCAGCTCCATGGTGAAGCACAGAAAGATTGCTGGCTTGTTTCTGGCTTTCTCATGCTGTTGCTGCTTCTCCCTTCACTGGTCAATTGTCCATTGGGTTCTTTTTGAATTCATCAAAATACCATAAGTTTTAATAGACTGGGGGATCCTTAAAACAAGTTACATCTTTTTCTGGAGTCATATAGTAGTTGAACAACCCCAGAAAAATATCCATTGGAGACAAGGATATGCTAACATAGTGTGAGGTGCTTTTAAGTGGGTGTGGGTCATTTTCACCATTCCTCCCTGATTCACTGGTTATAGGAAGGATAAGGGGAGCCACTTCCAAAAGTTATCTGGACAGTCTTCAAACATGGTTTACTCCTTGTTGCCTTGGTAACAGAGCTTGCATACCTCCATCAAGGTCATCTCTAATTATAACACCAACTTATAGGTGCCAGCCCCATTTCTGAAAAAAAAGCCTCATCTAGAATATGTTGGTCTCTTTTCTTAAAGTACTAACTCCAGACAAAAATATAAAATAACATTCATTGGAAGTTGCAGCATTTTGTATATCTCTTAATTATCCTTGCAAAGAACACAGGAATCATCTATTTCTTTAAAAAAATTATGATAATATTTTCTAATAATAATTTACTAATTTTTATTGCTAGGCAGTAAATTATTGTGTTGGTGTACCTGCTGATATAGTAAAATGGATACAAATAACGGAAGAATTTATGTTTGGTGATAGTACATGTTTCAATGCAATGCCCATTTACAAAACGGTGTGCAAATCTGCTTTGGGTGTTAAAAAGTTATAAGTAATTGGCTGAGCAATTTTGGCCCGAGAGGTGTTGCATTTGATAGTCCGGATGGTAAAAAAATGTGGCAATGGTAGCATGATTCTATAAGGGAAATGCAAGCATCATTTTTTTTAAAAAAAATATTCTTATAATACTGTTGTAAAATAGGGGTGTCAAACTCAAGGCCCGGGGGCCAGATCCGGCCTATGAGGTGCTTAGGTCTGGCCTGCGGGGCTGCCTTGGAAACAGCGAAGGACTGGCTCACGGTGCCTCTGCCAGTGAAAACGGAGCTTGGGAGCTCCTGAGATCTGTTTTTCCTGGCAGATGGTTGCAGGAGGTCGTTGCAGCCAAAAATGGAGCTCTGGAGCCTGTTTTCTCTGGCAGAACGCATGGACCACCACAGGCTACCCCGACATAAGTGACAGTGAGCTGGCCATGCCCACCGTGGCCATGCCCATTCCGGCCCCCAAGGTCAAACACAACCCTGATGCGGCCCTGAAGGAAATTGAATTTGACACCCCTGTTGTAAAACATACTTTATGTTTTTCTGATACTATGGCATTTATACAGTATTGACTAAAAATTCTTAGTACTCTAATGTTTAAATACTAATAGACAATTAAAAATACAAAAAAGAAGGTATTGTGCCAGTATTAATGATGATTTAATTTCAGTGTTGATAGGCATTAGATTATTTAGCTTTGTTTGCAGAATTGAATATAACATTAAAAAAAAAACTACAGCAAATTATATCACAATACTTGTCCAATAAGGGCTTCTGCTTAAGATAAGGTCTCCACCATATTCTTATTAGAATGTAAGTCTGTTTTTTTTTAAAAATAATTTTTTATTTGTTTAAAAGTACACACAAAACAAAACTAGTGATAATAAAACATACAAACCAAACATGAAAACAAATGTAATGTGAGTCTGTTTTTAATTGGTTGTATCCTACTTTCCAACCCACCCACCCTTCTTACAAGTAGCGGTTACTTGTTTGAAGTTTAGCTTATTGGCCCTTATCTAGTCCTTTACAGATCTATTATCTTTTCTGATTCAGATTGAAAGAAACAAAGTTTGTTGATTGGTATTCAAAATTCTAGATGACTGTGGGGTTTTAAAGAGAACCATATTTCCCCCAACTGGTGCCTTTTAGATCAACATATTAAAAGCTCCATTATGTGAAAATACCCTTTGCAAGCATAATACCATAAATTATTACCTTCGAGACCAACTTCTGCCACCAATAGCCTCCCACCGGCCAGTTCACTCCCACAGAGAGGGTCTCCTCAGGGTGCCATCGGCCAAGTTATGCCGGCTGGCGACAGCCAGGGGGAGGGCCTTCTCTGTGGGAGCCCCAGCCCTGTGGAATGAACTGCCCCCAGAAATGCGTAAGATCTCCGACCTCTGGGAATTTCGCTGTGCCCTTAAGACCCTGTTGTTCCTCCAGGCCGGGCTATCAATGTAATAATTTTAAATTGGGTGTTTTAAATTTTTTGGGGTTAGGGTTCTTAAACTGAGCTGAAATTATTTAATAATTTTAATAATTTTAATTGATGTTTTGTCTTGTGCTTTTAATAGGCTGTACACCGCCCTGAGTCCTTCAGGAGAAGGGCGGTTAGAAATAAAATTATTATTATTATTATTATTATTATTATTATTATTATTATTATTAT